>APFE031349044.1:0-13752 GCA_000404065.3 Pinus taeda
CGTTCCTTTTCGACTCCTTAAAAGAAAAGGTCCATCTCAGCACTTGTCACTTTAGGCTTATTAAAAATCGAAGGCGACTAGAGTCATCTTTAGCTTTTTCTCGACTCTTAAAAATTGAAAAAGAAAAGTTGTGTCAAAGAGTCATTAAAATTTATTTAATTCGGAATAACATTTTGAAACTTGTGTTTCAACATCATGAGAGGCTACAGTTACTCTCATCATTTCTAGTACATCTCCCTTTACAGAAGAAGTTTCGCAGTTATAAGAGGACATTAGAACTAATCCTAGTGTAATGGTATACGCTCCCATACCTCAAAACAGATCCAACAAGAGGTGGTCTAGAAATTGAATTTCACTTACCTGAACATCTGGAAATTGAGTCCCAGAATTCAGAAGGTGTCACCTCTCCAGTATCTGCCATTACAGAAGCTATACCTTCTTCGGCTCCAGAAATATTTTATGGACCTCATGGTCTACCTCTTCCACCTGGATTGATTTCCATAGAAGAAGTTGTGGAGGATCTTCCATCCAGTACTCCATTGCATTTTGGAGCTGGGATCCACTTATATCCTTCTATTCCTGAAGTTCATTCTTTTAATCATTCTTCATCACAAGTTCCCATCGAATCGCTAGGAAATCTTTTTGATAGACTAAATATGTGTAAACAACCATCAACATCTAGGATTGTGTCATCTGATACAACCGTGGTAGAACTTCCTCCTACCACTCCTACGATGTTTGCTGGTATACCATTTGTCCCAACTAGTTATCAATCACTAGATGGAGTCCACCCATGGACTGTTTCGTTAGCTTGGCCTTCTTTCGCTTCGGCTGCTTCACGCTTCATCTGGTCTTCCTTTGTTTGAAGGTGTGGTTGTTCCGTTGCCTTCCCCTTGTCCACAGAGGGCAGTTATGTGGTTTTTGCAATATCGACTCGTGCAGCGAATTCTTGAGGAGCACTCATTCCGCCCTCGTCGTGGGCTTCATCAATGAAAAGGAAAGAGATGTGGGCGTTAATCCGGGGGCAATTCAAAGGGTTGTTGAAGGTGAAGACAGCTGAGCCGAAAAAAGGTGAAGATGAAGACCTAGGTGAGCTTGCCTCGAGATATTGGTTGTGCCTAAGAGAGCTAACACCTCCCAAATGGGGGCAATGGCAATGGTAGCGACAGTGGGGAAAGGTCTCTGCCTCGGGTGAAGGGCGCGAGGACCCTCCTCGGTTGGAGATGTGATGACTCAACATCTCCTGCCGAGGCCTCACCATATTAACAGGGCTATACAGAGCTAAATTGGGATGCAGGAAGCCGAGAGGAGAGTATACAGGCTAGGCAATCAAACTAGGGCTGGAATATGTTAGCACGAGAGGTGGCATAAGAACCCTAGACCCTCCCCAAATGAACATGGTAACTCCTCTGTTGCCACTATATATAATATCATTTTCTCTGCCTCGAGGGTCACCCTCCATTAATAAGGTCTTCAAGAGTGCCGCGAGCCGATCTCTCTTGCGCAGCCAAAAGTGGGTGGAGCGTAAATGCTCCTTGGCTACCATCCCCTGACACTTAAATCAAACCTCTGGGAATGTCCTTCTCCACCAGCGTCCAGGTCATCTCTACACATGGCGTGCACGTGGCCTCCCCTGCATGCCCGTCCCATCACCTTAATCACTCTTTTTTGCACCCGCATCCGGGGAACTCATTCATTTGGTTGTAAAAAATAATAGAGATAGACAATCATATGGTAATCTTTGACTCTCAAAATTATGTTTTTTATATCACTCTTATACAACACAATCTTTCACTTACTTTGCTTTAAATATTTGTTTTCCAAATAGATCGTGGCAATAGGTCTTGTGGTCAAGACTATATACCACTCCTCCATATTTGAAAAAAAATCTTGGTCCTCCGAAACAATGAGCACTATATATTATTGAAATCTACCAATTTTAAGTGAAGCTCAAAGGTCCTTAAAGTGAGAAATAATTAACTCATATTTCAATGAAAGCTTTGAAACTTCAAATTGATCTGAATTGGATCCTAAAGAACTCTCTAACTTTTCATAACTCTGAAAAATTCATGCCAAAGTTTCAAAGACTTACAAAGGTTTAGCTTATCATAATTACCCTCAGAAGAGTTGTAATTTGTGAACAGCGTAGAGCAACGAGGACCCTCGGTCAAGTGCACAGATTGTTGGTCCATGGTAACACACGCTACCACGAAACAAAAAAACAGGAGGTTTTTTCTTGAAACGGGGGAGGTTTCTGATATGCAATAAGCGACAAGTCGCTAATCACATATCGTTACGCAAACACCTCAAAGACGAAAAAGCCTTGAGCAACCTCAACTTGAAAAGTCAAAAACCATACGGAATTCGCTAATTCTGTTAGAGGTCAATCCCACACACAAACCGTAGGATATAGGAAGGGCTTCAAGTGGTAAGGAGTTTCAACTGAGTCCTCCCCGATGCCACGTTCGATGCCACACACTGGGTGCCATGCGTTTGGCAGAAGAGAGAGAAAATTGCTCTCATCGGATGGGTAAACGTCATGCAACTTACCCGCCCGATATGGACGGAGACCATAGTATCTCGAGGCTCCAAATCAATAGTGGACATGCGATTTGACAGATGACTCGATTCAACGGGGTAAACAGTGTGAGTTGTATAAAGTTTGAGTTCTGGAATGAACAATGCGTTGGCAGAAGAATCATGTTTGCGGGAAATCTAGGAGTTAAATGGAAATAACGACCGTTTAAACATTTCCAAGAGAATTGACACTCAGTTTGTTATGAAACAAGTGGCCACCTCCATGTTAAGCGTTATACAGTGATGATGACGCAGAATAGGGCAATTCAAATGGACAAAGGCAGAAGAACTAGAACATCGGGAAGTGGAAATGAATAGTGAGAAAACAAATTGGCTTTAAAGCCACGAACTCACAGAGACGAAGTAGGTAGTGAGAAAAGCAAGCAGAAAGCTAAGAGCAAAGAACAGAGAAAGTAACTCGAGCTGACCTGCAGAGCAAAGGCAACATCGAGACAGAGCGAGAGAGAATCAAAGAGTCTGTGTACTTTAGAGAAGGGTTGAAAGGTTCAAGTGAACTCCTCAGCATAGGCCTGTCATGTACGAGTCTCAGATTGGGCTCACACTACTGTGACTAATAGAGGTCGAGTTTCAGTAAGGAGAGTCTGTGTACTCGAGAGACTTGGGGGATCGAAGTCGAGTCCTACTCATTTATATCTGTTAAGTGAGACTCAAATTGAGCTCACTGTTGTAAAAACTTTGCTTTGAAAAGATAATAGAGAGGCCACGACTAAAGATTGGACCAAGAGACATAGCTGAGGAGCATTGGGTGAACCCGTTATTAAACCTTTTGTATTTACATGTTTTCGTGTCATGTTTTCTCTAACTGCTTCAATTTCTATGTATTTCATAATCCTATTGATCCGTTGCATAAAGTAACATAGGCACATCCATGCACATGAGTCTGTAATACCTTTAATTCTTTGTCCTGGATAAATTCCAGATCAAGTGGTATGAGAGCTCTAGGTTACTAAGGTTAGACAAGATTGTGCTGGATTTTGTTGATGAATGCTAACTAGATCAAAGCTTAAATTAGGAGAAGAAGAATTCGTTGAAGCTAACCCTAAAATTGGAAGAGACTATCCTAAGAGGAAAATGTCAGAAGAAAGTCCCTTGGAATCTGTCTCCCAGTTCATGGATAGTTTTATGACCATGAGAGTCATGGTGGAGGAAATGTATAAATAATTTAAGAGAGGTAGAGAATAAGATTTAACAATCTCCAAAGAAGATAAAGTAGTAGAAGAATTTCTCCTCCATGACCATTCTAAAGGAAAAAGGAAAGAAGAAAAGTTTCCCACACCTCCTAGTAGCCCTGAAAATAAAAAGAAAACATCTTTGATTAAATTAGATGTTAAATTTGATTTGTCGATATATGATGGAGAGTTGAATGTAGAGAAGTTGGATAATTGGATTAGACAGATTGATGTCTATTGCAGAGTGTAGAGTACTGATTCAGACAAGAGTAAGATTCAGCTGGATAGCCTACGCCTTGGAGGCAATGCCTTGGTATGGTGGGAAGGCAGGACACAAGGTCACATGAAGAAGCATGGTAAAATTCTTTCTATCTAGAGTGATTTTTTCTGCAATTAAAAATAAATTCTATCCACTAGCCTATATGCAGCAAGCCATGATGAGCTCGCAAACTCTTCGCCAATTAAAAGGGCAAAGTGTACAAGGCTACACTCAAGAATTTAGGAAAAGAGTTTTGATTATAGGAATTTCTTTAGACTCACCTGAAACTCTACTGAAGTATATAGGTGGTCTACTTAGTTATTTAAGACGTACCATTCTCATGTTTAATTCCACTAGCATAGATGTGGTATCTCTTCACGCTACACATCTAGAGGCTAAAGGTAAGAATGTGAACCCAGAGGTTGAGGGATCATCAAAACCCACAACAAGCAAGAATAAGGAGAAAAGAAGACAGAAATGGAAAGAGAGGAAGACAAATATTGTACAAAAGACCAAATCTTCATGAACTCATTGTAAGAAGGATGGGCATGATGATGAACACTGTTGGATATTACATCTGGAGCTGAGAACCAAGAAGTTCGAGGAAAAAGAGGAAAAGAGAGATGCAGCTATTCAAAAGGATTTGGGGTCAGACTCAAGAGATGAAACAACAACCACAGCCACAGGTATAAAAGGTAAAAGTTATGAAGCATCTACTAGTAATTTTTAACAATCTACTGATAATGAAGAAAATGAGAGGAAAATACCTGAGCTTTTTCATATTCAAGTTATTTCCAAGCATCAAAAGATCGATACTTTGTTTTATTATCTGAAGCAATTGTAAAGAAGTTGGGATTACTAACCACACGTCACAGGAAACCATATCCATTAGGTTGGTTATGTGATAAAGCAAAGCTACAAGTGACTAGACAATGTAAACTTAAGTTTTCTTTTGGGTCAACATTTGTAGATGAGCTTGAGTTAGATATAGTTCCTTTGGATATATCTGAAATTGTTTTAGGAAGTCCTTACTTGTATGATAGGAAAGCTATTTTCTATAGAGCTGAGAACAAGTATGAACTCATTAAGGATGGAATCGAATATATTGTAAGAGGTCATAAACGCAAGAATAATTATACTCTCATAAACTTAGGGAATATGAAAATAATTGTAAATTCATCTAAACAATTTTTACTGATGATTGTAAAGGAAAAGAAACATGATAAAACTAGTATATTTGAGGGTTGTAATGCTAAACAGCAAGCTAGTTTAGAAAAAAATGTTTCAGAATGTGATATACTATTTCAAGAACCCAAAGGTTTGCCACTCAAAAATGAAATAGTACATGATATTAATTTGCAGCAAGATGCTCCGTTGCCTAACATCAGAATGTACAAGTTGTCCACTTTAGAGAATGCAGAAATCAAGAAGCACGTACAAGAGCTGCTCGAGAAAGAGTTCATAAGACTTAGCACATTTCCATGTGGGTCTCCAATAGTCTTGGTGAGAAAGAAATATGGCTCATGGAGAATGTGCATTGATTACCGAGCACTGAATAAGATAAAGATCAAAAATCATTATCACCTTCCTCGCATATATGATCTATTAGATGAGTGAAAAGAAGTTGTTTATTTTTCCATGTTGGACTTGTATAGTGGCTATCATCATGTCAAAGTTGCAGAGCAAGATGCATGGAGGACTTCTTTCAAAACAAAGCAGGGATTGTATGAGTAGTTGGTTATGCCTTTTGGCTTAACTAATGCTCCTGCTATTTTCATGAGAGAAGTGAATGATGTACTCTCACCTTTCCTTGATGATTTTTTCATTGTATATTTGGATGACATTCTTATATTTAGTAAAACATGGGAAGAACATTTAAAGCATGTCAAGAAGAATCTAGATGTTTTGAAAAGAGAAAATCTTTATGTTAAGCTCTCAAAATGTGAATTTGGGAAAACTTCTTTGAATTATTTGATTCATATTGTAGGGGGTGGTGAATTGAAGATAAATCCCTCTAAGGTTGCAGTCATTGTAAACTGGCCTAAACCCAAATCTGCTACAGAAGTTAGAAGCTTCTTAAGAGCAGCACAATATTAGAGAGTTTATTTTTAAATTTTCCTTAATTGTAGCTTCCTTACATGCTTTAGCAGGATTGAACAAGGTGTTTCAGTGGGGAGGCAAACAATAGAAAGCCTTCAACACCTTAAAAGAAAAGATTAGTACAACACTAGTACTAGCACTGCCCGATCTTCAAAGACCATTTGAGATTGAAACAGATGGCAGTGACTATGCCATGGGAGCAGTGTTCATGTAGCATGGTAAACCCATAGGTTATCATTCTAAGACATTTAATTCTGCAGTACTTAACTATCCCACTTATGATAAAGAATTGTATGCATTAGTATAGAGTGTGAAATAGTGAAAACATTATTTAATGGGCAAAGAGACAGTTATACATATTGATCATCAACCACTTCAATATTTACACTCCCAAAATAAGTTACAATAATCAAGACACTATAAATGAATGGGTTTTCTACAACGGTTTCATCTAGTCATCACATATAAAAAGGGCATACACAATAATGTTTTAGATATGTTGTCTAGACCAATCATAAATGCATCTACTATACTTGAGCATAATTCAGTATTGCATGAAAGTTACATTGAAGAGTATGCTCAAGATATAGATTTTGAAGATGTATATGCAACTTTAAGTCATGGAAAACAAGTAGAAGAATTGGATCATCCAACTCTTGTATCATTTTAGAAAGTTATGCATTCCGCAGATTGAAATAGTAAATATAATTCGAGAAGCACACACTTCTCTAATATCAAGTCATTTTGGTGTAAGTAAAACAGTTGCACGGCTACAAAGATTTTGTTATTGGCCAAAAATGAATGAGACAATTTCTAGATATGTAAGAGGATGTACCATGTGTGCTAAAAAAAGGCCCAACAATCGAAAGCTAGGCTTGTACACTCCACTACCAATTCCTTCTCATCCTCGGGAAATTGTTTCCATGGACTTTGTTGGGGGACTGCCTAAATCTAGAAAAGGTCATGACTATTTATATGTTGTTGTGGATAGGTTAAACAAAATGTGTATTTTAATACCTTGTAAGAAATAGATTACAGCTCAACAAACTGCAAAGATGTTCTTTCGGCATGTATGGGTTCATTTTGGATTACCCACTTCCATTATCTCTGATCGAGATACCTGATTTGTTGGGAAATTTTGGTCGAGTTTGTGGGAATTGATGGACACGAGATTGAAGAAGAGTAGAGCTTTTGATCCACAAATAGATGGCCAAACAGAAGTGGTCAATAGGACAATGATCGAGTTGCTCATAGGCTATTGCAGCAAGCATCCCAAGCTTTGGGATGAACATTTATGTTATGTGTAGCATGCTTACAACCGAGCTAAACATTCTTCTACACAGAGATCTCCTTTTGAGACCTGTTTTGGTTTCACGGCAAGGTCTCCCTTGGATTTTGTCTTTGTTAAAGACATAGTAATTGATGGACATAGTGATGTGGACAAGGCAACCAAGTTCATTGAAAAAATCCAAGAGATTCACCAGGTAGTACAAGAACAGGTGGAAAAGATCGAAGCTGCTGAAAAATGTGCAACAGGAAATGCTTGTTGAGAATGCAACAAGATGATGGAGCTTAGTGGAAAGGAGTCACCTTCACTAAGTGGTCCCGCAGGCAAGTTTTGGCGCAAAGTCTATTTTTAGACTATGTCTATTTTTAGACATATGGATCATGCTCTATGAGTTGCAGCATGTTGTTTATGGATGATTGGTCATGTTGGGAAAAATAGATGGACTTCTATTTTTGGATCACAATGGTGTAATCAGAGTCTATTTTTAGAATGTTAAGTAAAAATAGAAATAGTCAAATATTATTAGCCCTTAGAAATATTTAGACTTTAAATTTTATCTTATTCTCTTGGAGCACTTTAGTTGGAGCTACAAATGTGGCACATGAAATGGACTCAAGGAATCACATGGTTACCTATGGGTTGACTGAGCTATTACATGAAGGATTTCAGTTAGAACTCAAGTGGTTGAGTTCTGTGGAGTTAGATGAGCTGTTAATGGAGTTGTGTTCAACTTGACTTAGTTGAACTAGTTGTATGTAGTCTAACTGGCCAATAGACTATGTGATGAGTTGTGTGAATTAGTTATTAATTAATTCACTAATTATTAACGCATAATGCAACTGAAGAATACATCAGTTAACTCAGTGCATTGACAGTTCAATGGAGACAAGTGTTAGAGGTAAGTGAAAGGGTGAGTTGTGACTATCAGTTGTGCATGAGATCTTGCACAATCAATGGATTGATTATGCCCATGAGAATTGCGTAGTAGATGCCTAGTGATATAGCCTGTGCTCACCTGATTTCTAGTGTGAGTGATTTTCCAATGTAAATAAAACTTGGAATGAGTTTGGATTCATTCATTCTCATGCAGGTATTGTGCAATGGAGGCAGGAAAGCAGTAGAGGAGATTTGGAGATCAGATGTGAGTTGTATTATGTGTAACAGGTGGAGATAGTGCTGGATAGTTGTGAACAATATTGTACTATGTATTTTTACATGTTCTCAATCAATATAATATACCGATAGTTGGGGTTTTTAGCAAGATTCTTTCCTCAGGAAAATACCGTGTTGATATGTGTGATTGATGCTTCTATGTGCGCATGTTATTATTTTTTCTTCTGTAAATTGATGATCAACGTAGAGGAGCTAATGTATTATGATTGTATTCCACAATAGTGTATAATCGGGATAATCTATATGAATATGTGTCATATTATTCAAAATTTCTACAGAAGCCAAGTACAAGGCAAGGCATGATAAGCATCAGATTGAGCATAGTTTCCAGGTTGGTGATCAAGTCTCGCTGTATATTAGCAAAGATAGAATGCAAGGTGAAGGTAAGAAGCTGAAGCCTGATGATTTGTTGATTTGTTGCCTAAATATCTCAATGAGTTGCAGGAAGATACAATTCTAGACAAGAAGGTGAGAACTACGCGCAGAGGGGATGTTGAGTACCTCAGGATTGGACTCAAAGGTTCAAAACCAAGCAGTGTAAAATGGATAGAAATTGGGCAAGCGAGGAATCTGTACCCTCACTTGATTGATGCTTAAAAACCATCTTTTGGTGGTCCAAAAGATTTTTTAGTGGGAAAGTCGTGATCCAAATTGGATCCTAAAGAACTCTTTAAGTTTTCATAACTCTAAAAGATTCATCCCAAAGTTTCATAGACTTACAAAGGTCGAACTTATCAGAAATACCCTCAAAATAGATGTAATTTGTGAATAGCACAGAGCAACGAGGACCCCCAGTCAAGCGCGCAGACCATTGGCCCATGGTAATGCAAGCTACCATGAAACAACAAAACAAAAGGTTTTTTTGTGAAACGAGGGACGTTTCTAATATAGGATTAGTGACAAGTTGCTAATTGCATATCGTTGGGCAAACACCTCAAATATGGAAAATCCCCAAGTGACCCAGACTCGAAAAGTCAAAAACCGTATGGAATTCACTAATTCCGTCAAAGGATAGTCCCAAACACAAGCCAATAGGATATTTGAAGGGCTTTCTGCAGTAAGCAGTTTCAAACAAGTCCCGCTCGTTGCTACACAGTGGGTGCCATGCATACGGTGAGAGAGAGAGAGAACCGCTTGCATCGGATGGGTAAATGTCATGCAACTTACCCGCTTGATATGGATGGAGACCGTAGGACCTGGAGGCTCCTGATCAACGACAGACATGCAATCCAACGGATGACTGGATTTAATGGGGTAAAGAGGCTAAGTTGTATAAAGTTTGAAGTTCGACATGAATGATGAGTTGGCAGAAGAATCATGTTCGTGGGAAATCTAGGAGTCAAATGGAAATAACAATCGTTCAAACATTTCAAAGAGAACTGACACTCAGTTTGTTATGAAACAGGTGGCCACCTCCCTGTGAAGCATTACACAATGATGATGATGCAGAGAAAAGGAATTCAGACGGACAAAGGCAGAAGAACCATAACAATGAGAGGTGGGAACTAATAGTCAAAAAGAAAATTGGCTTTAAAGCCACAAACTCATAGAGACAAAGTAGGCAGTGAGAAAAGTAAGTAGAAAGCGAAGAGGAGAGGACAGAGAAAGTAAACCGAGCTGACCTACTGCTATAGACATATTTGGGAACTGCAACCTCAATCTTATATGTCGATAAACTAAGGGCACTTTAACTCTTAAAAGTGTTGTTTCATACCCTAAAGGATCATGGTCAACTGATTACAACATTCCCCAGAAGTTCCACCTAAAAAACCACTTAGAACTGGCCAAAACAAGACCATACTAACTACTCCACTGTGAGGGTGTGATGCATATTGACTGCTACACTAGCTAGGTGTGATGCATACTGATGAGGCCTTATGTCGGGTATGATGAGCCAGGATGGACAAATGTCCAAGATTGTTTGCTAAGTGGATGCTCATGGAATCTTCTAGAAACTTCCTCTATGACACTTGCCTCTCTGAATTCGCCCACGGATGAGTAAGAGGTCCAAGAAATGTCCAAGTTGAACCAAAAACAACAAGTGGAATGACACTAATCAAAAACCCAGAGATGACTCGCACCCTTACACACATTTATAAATCAATCCCTCATTTGAGAGATCTCGAGGCTGGAATTTTGTAATTTGCAAGGAAGTGCTGATAGTTTGTCTTTGAGAAGGAGCATTGTATTGTTGGGTGATCTTACTTTTCATGAGGTGAAGAGGGCTTTGATGTTGGGACGATGATGCTAGATTAGACAGATGGCTTGTAATTCTCCCTTCTATTTTAATAAAGTTCTTTGAGTTTTCCTCCATACAATCGTGTATTTGTGAATGCCATTGTCTACTCAATGTATTTTTGCTTTTGCATTGTTTGTGATATAATAGATCAAGATGCTTTGATGGTGTTTGGTTACTTTGTTTCTATAGATATTCTCTAAGTAGGACAAGTAGGAGAGGAGTTGCAAGCTCTATAAAGGGAGAGAGAAATCAAGCAAGGAGTCAAGCGGAACATCCAAGTTGGTTCCTTTGCTTCTGTCTTATCTATCATACATAGAGGAAATCATAAATTTCTTTGATTGTTTGTTTCTAGGATAGCTACCAATCCCAATGGGACTAGAAGATCGAAAAGACACTAGTTTTCCCAGAAACAAAACGACGACTCCACTCAGGATCGAACCCAGGATCTCTGGTTTTGATTAATTTAATGAGCTAGAAAAGCTAATAGCTTGACGATATTTTCATATTTAATGAGTCTGAAAAGAGTTTAAAGGAGGCTCGTTTTTTAGGAACGAGTGCTGTTTAGGGTAGCAACTGGTTTCGGGTAAGCTTATAACTTCAACAAACCACAATTTCTTAATGAAACAACCATGCGTGGGTCATGTAAGGAAATCATGTCCTCTTCTTCATGTTCGTGTTCATGCCATGTGACGACCATCTTGGTCCAACTAAATCTGAAATGCAAACAAAAGATAACTTAGGATCCAATTTTGAGCAAAAACAAGCAAATTTTTGATGAAAAGTCACTGAAAATAGATGCCCTTCTACGCCCATCGCACCTTGCCTTTGAACAAGGTGGGATGCATACTAACTGGCCAATTGGCATCTCAGTATGAATCACACCTTTTGATACTAGAAAGATGTGATGGTTGGGGAACGAGTTGTTCAAACCCCAAGGGCCCATAAATGTCTTAAAACATGCTCAGAATCAAAGAAGGATGGTATAAAATTGAAGAGCTCAGGGTTAGCTCCTACGTGGCCCTCACGGCGTAGAGAGTATTCCACCAGAACTCCTGAAATCAACTAGTGTAATTTGAATGGGAAAACCACTCGAGAGCTCCAAAATCCCGAATTTAAAATAGAATGATGAAAATGAGAGGTAAAACTACTTCTATGTTTACTGTTCACGTGCTTCAAGTAAAATGGTAGTTTTAATTCATTTTTTCATATGTATGTATTTCTAATCAGTTTGATGGAGTAATTGAGTAGGTTGAACGACCGACGAAAGAATATGATATGTGCTAAACTATGAATTAAACATTTTGACCACAAAATGAGCAATGTTTCCGCAAGGTTCAAGCTCGTGAAAAAATAAACCCGCCACTGAGCATATGTTACCACAAGGTTCAAGCTCATTAAAAAATAAGCCCCCCTTCAGTGAACAACCTTTGTGACTGCAATTCTATTAGCCTTTTGTGCCTGGGTTGTGTTTTGCCATCACCTCCATCCTTTTGGCCGTTCAAACGCATCCACTTGATTGTTTACCCTTTTGAAGAACAACTGCAATGAGTCGTCCTATTAGCCAACCTCTTCACAACACCATGTTTTGAGAAGTTCCAAGCTTACCCGAAATTAGTTTCTACCCTAAACGCCACTCGTTCCTAAAAAATGAGCCTCCTTTAAACTCTTTTCAGACTGGTTAAACAACGCTAAACCCAACCCCTCTGCAAATATCTATAAATGGATCCCTCATCTCAGAGATCTCGAGGCTGGAATTTTGTAATTTGTAAGGAAATGCTATTGGTTTCTCTTTGGGAAGAGACATTGTATTGTTGCATGATCTTGATTTTCATGAGGTGAAGAGGGCTTTGATGTTGGGAGGATGATGCTAGATCAAACAGCTAGGTTTTAATCCTCTCTTCTATTTCTAATATCAATAAAGTTCTTTGAGTTTTCCTCCATATAATCGTGTATTTGTGAATCTTGTTATTTGTAGATGCAATTGTATGGTCAATTTATTTCTGATTCTGCAAGGTTTATGATGTCATAGATTGAGATGCTTTGATGATGTTTTGTTGCTTTGCCTCTATAGGTATACTCTAAAGTGGGACAAGTAAGAGAAGAGTGGGAAGCTCTATCAAGGGAGAGAGGAAACAAGCAAGGAGCCAAGAGGAAGATATAGGTTGGTCCTCTTTGCTTCTTTCTTATCTATCATACATAAAGGAAATCTCGAAGTGCTTTGAATTGTTTGTTTCTAAGATAGCTACCCATCTTAGTGGGACTATCACATCTAAAAGACACTATTTTTCTCGGAAACAAAATGGTGACTTCGCTAGGGAATGAATAGTTTGTTTGTTTATTATTAATGTTTGCTTTATAAATTACACACAGAGCCTCAAGTTAAGCTAGCTAGCCTTCGAACTACTTTTTCTATGCAACTCCAAAGTAGATCAATGTCTCTTCAGTCAACCTCCGAGTTGGTTTATGAATTGAAAATCTCACTTGTAAACATCCTAAGTGCCCTTGTGGTAGCTCAATAACCTCATAAGATCATACCCTTGTACTTTGTTTGGACTGTCTATCATAGCTCAGCCTAAATCACTCAACTTAGCTGCAAATTTTGAGAAAAAACCAAACTCAGTTTTGTTCCCTGGTCCATCACACTATCTGTAACTGGTAGCCTGTATGGATCACACTTCCCATGTGTTGCAAGTGAGATGCATCCCTATTTCCCTTAAGGACAGGTGCGATGACTGAATGATATTGTTTCTCTCTCTCTCGAATTTGGTTTTTTCCTCCTTGTTTTTAGCTCTATTCAGTAGTTTTGTTGCTTATGATTAGTATATCATTGCTGAAGCCTTCCTTTACATTATTCAGCCTCCATTGATCAGGATTTGTGAATGTTTTTATGTATTTTTCATCATTTACATTCCTCCTTTGTCAAAAG
>APFE031349047.1:0-11486 GCA_000404065.3 Pinus taeda
AAAATGCATATGAAAACTTGATGGACTCACAACCAATTATGTGTGAAAATTAATTGAAGTGATGTTGGGAGGATGTCAGAGTGGAACAAATGTGTGAGCATGATCTATCACATCACTCTGCAGTGGTGGAGTTCTTTGATGAGGGAATGAAGTACAATCACTTGTGATAGTGACCTTATCTGCTTGTGATTGCGCAACTCCATCACTAAAGAATGCTAAGTGAGGCTTGAGTTCAAACCTATTCTTGGGATGGACAGATTTCTTAAGACAATACTCGAATCTATCCCAAAGATAAAATAATTTGATCTGCCTCTTGGGTGCTTGAAACTACAAATCATAGAAGTGCTGCCAGAAATCCATAGGCAATTCATGAGGAGCCTTTTTTCAGTCAAGATGTTCTGGATCAAAATGATAGAAAGTGTCTTCAATGAGATCACAAAAGTGCTCAAGTGAGTGCACATTGTCATCTGGTAGGCTGCACATCCACCAATATGGAGATTCGCTAAGTGTGTATGCAAGCAGCAAACTAGTCTGTTCGTCAGAGCATCCATCCTCCTTATGAAGAAAGGAAAGGAAGTCATGTAAGAACTTAGGCAAAGCCATTTCACCTTATAGCTTGGAAGTGGGTTGGCCTATAATAGTGGAATATCACATCCACAACGGTGTGCTCCTCCAAAGAGATATATTAGCTCTACACATTGGAGAAGCCAAGGCACATTACAATACTATCCAAGCTTTCTCTAAGATACTTCTATCGAAGCTTAGCTGACCAAAAGCCTTTACAATGAGTTATGAGGGACAATTTATAGCAAAAGGTGGGGTGGCCCTTAACATTCCCCTTTGTGACAGTTCATCTACCCTCATGACTCTTCATCTACTCTATGAATGTTACATCCAACTATCAACACTTGAACTTACACTTGACAAGACATTACATTACAATGCACATGTACCCATGTGAGACAAAGTGACTTGAGAAAGACATGCAAGGCATCACTATGACTCGGAAAACTATTGGAAGACCAACTCTTTGATATCCTCATGGTGATTGATAGTAGTGAACTAATGCCAAGATTTGTAGTTTGCGATGGTGTCTATGTACTCTAAGGTGACACCTTTCTAGAACCTAACTCTTGCTTGCATAGCATCTAGGTACACCACTCCTGTTCCTATGTCCAACTCGTTTGATAGCATGTGCATCATTGTCTTGAGTGAGGCCAGACTAGGAACATACTTGTGCATGATGTTTACACTCATGGACAAGTCTAGGCTGGTGACTATACGCATCAACTCGTCAAAGTACGAGTCAAGCTCTAGTTGGACATGTGCCTTTGCCTTCACCTGCGTGAGTGTCCCAATAGATGGGATCGCATGTCCGTGGACAACAACATCCATACACTTGAATACACATGCATGGGAAGCATGTAGAATAGTGATGAGCTATGAAAGCTCTTCATAGTTCTAGATCTGACTCCAGATGTGTACCTTTAGCTTGACCGCTTTGGGCTTTATCATCTTCGGCAAGTGAAGTGGGGCTCCCTTTTATCTCATCATCCGTTGGTGGCTTAGTGGGTCATGACCCAAGTTCATATTTAGTTGCACCAAACAAATACCTACATTATTGTCCCTTTAGGCACCAATCTACCGAGTGTGGACTGAAGTCTCACCCGAAGCAATATGTGGGGATGTTGGAACCAAGTTTCTACATTGAGAATCAACATGATGTCATTTTGTGCCCTAGGTCTGCCTTCGCATAGATCGATAAGCCCTTATTGCTTATTGATGTAACTTCCTTTAATCAACCTCTAGACCTTCGCGAAGATCTATGACTAGATTTCACTGACCCTAAATAGGTAAATCAACTACTTATGCACATCCAAGACTATTCTTAACCTGACAATTCTTCAAACCTTCTTAAGTGTTGGATAATTTTAACATGCAATAGTATAATCTTCGCGTAAACACTTAATGTCAATTGCATTCATATAAAAATATAAACCATGTAAAGTCGCGCATCAACACATCATTATTTCATATAAGAATTATTTATCACATGATAAAGTGAATTCATACATAATAGAAATGGGTAAACACAGGAATTTTAGTAATAATGTTCTTTATTGATAATCAGTTCTGCTTACACACTCAAGACTTCCCTACACACTCAGCTACACAAGTCCGCGCACTCAGTTGTGGACTCTACTCTAGACCTCTATCCACACAACTGTAGAGCTTTTTCCTCCTCCATGACTACTATGATCTTCCTTGTATTGACCCCTTACATTCTTCTTCATCCTTTATCTCTTGCCTTAGACTCTCTAAGACAAACCGATTTATACAATCCCATGGTCTACGGACCATGGGTAGTTCTTCAAAAATCCGACTTAACAGACATAAATGAGGGTAAAACCCTTTTTTATTCTTTAACTATCTATATGCTCAACGACCACAATTTTTGGATCCTTTACATTCCTTTACATAAAATTTTGGGCTTTTGCCCCAAAACTAACCCAGCGGACCCCATCGCAACAATCCCCCAACACAAAGATCATGAATCACCCTCGTGTCACTTAGCTGGTGTGAAGATCTTATTGTGAAGATCCCCTAGCTGCACTTATGCAACTACTACTTTAGTTGCGCTCTGCCTGGCTGTCTTCTTGATTTGTTCCACCAGCTTCTCTATGATGGTCCTTCACTGTCCTGCTTGATCTTCTGCTGCGTACTCTGGAAGTTCGCCATTTTTTCCTGAATATTGGCATAGACGATGTACGCCTCATCCAACCCCAATCTATCCTTAAGGAAAAGCTTTTTCTTCTGCACTGCTTCCACCTGTGTAAGCAATTTCTTAGCCTCCTATAGCTTGGCGAGGCATTGAGTTGTAGCAATGGTGTGCATCATTTCCCTTACTTGATCATATTGTTGCTGGAGCTTGCAGACTTCTGTGTTCATGACTATAGGGTGGGATCCTTTTGCGGGGCTGTGACTACCTCCATAGCCTACTCAAACAGTGTGGTGTAGTCCACCACCATGGCATCCACCATAGCAACTCCATCCTTAACAATGGCTTTACTTTGTTCCCTTTCCTCTGTCAGGGTGGAAGGCTATGACTTCAACTCCAGTTTCGTGATCTTCAAGTTTAGATCAAACTGTTCTCTAGCCACTTCTACCTTGGCATCACGCATGCCTGCAACAAGTTTTCTGATCTTCGTGTCCAATGGTGCTTCCTTTGGTATGTGCAACTCTAGCACTGCTTTGTAATCTTTTGCCACTATCGCCGTTATCTGAGCACTCTGTGCTTGTATTGTCTCCTTTGCCTTTAGCAACTCTATCGTTTCGATGAGCATCTGCTCATTATTCACTTCATATTCATTGATGAGGCTTAGTGCATGCTTCTCCTGAGCTCTAAACTATGCTGTCACACCTACATAAAACATGTGAAGATATTCATTCGGCAACGCTGCAAGGTTGAGGCTGGTGTTCTTTAGAGAACTTACGATGAGCTTGTCATCAGCCACCTCTCTGCTCAAGGATCCATCTGGTAGCGTGACTGCCTGGAGATCTAGTGATCAAACCATTTCTATTGCCTAACTGTTCTCCAATGTCAATCTTGTCTATGGAGAGATTACTTGCCCTGCACTCACATAGACCCTACTAGTTTGGATCTACAGCTCGCACAGATCCTTTTGAACGGTACTTAGCATATGTTGTTGTTGTTGTTTGAACTATTGCAACAGTTCCACTGTGGTATCGTGTACCTTGTCTCCAATCTCATCAAGGTCACCTTCTATCATAGTGATTGGAGCCAATGATGACTTTGTTGCTTTTGACTTCTTCCGAGGACCTTCCTTTAACTGATACCTGTATCTCTTTATTTGGAAGGGAGTGTTGTGTTCCTCCTGACTGCCACCGCTCTGCTCTTACTTCTCCTCCTCATCTGTTTGGGGTGAAGGAGTCTTACCACTGCACTCAAAATTGCACTCTTCATGTTCGACCTGCTGCTTCGTGGTGCGCTCCTTTTCCACCCAGTCCTTCTCCTCGGCCTCTTTTCTGCGCTTCTCGAGCAACTACTGAACCTTCTAATTTTCTTCTTCCTTCTTTTTCTTCTCCGCAGAATTGTTGGTGCCTACAGCTAGATCATATGGAGAATGCCAATTTGTCAGCCATCACTTGATATTTTCTTGAATGATGTCAATCGAGCCAAGTAAGGGAGGTCAAACCATTTCTATTATGGATCCTTTCACGCCCTGATATATACATGGTGGAAATAAGCTTTAAACTCCACGTACTCAGAGAGCTAGTTGAACAAAGTTGGTGACAACCTTGGATTTGGGTTTATGGCCATCCATAGGCTCTCCTCCATCATCACCCATAAGACTTTGGTCTTTGTGATGCATGTGACATCCTTTATTTCCCATAGGGATGTAAATTGTTCAGCCTCTTGCAATCCCTTGTCCATGGGAAGAAACTAACTATCTTCTGGAAGATCCTAAGCCACTAATATGATGAAGAGTAACAACCATGCGTAGTGGAATATTTTACTCTCATCCTGCACCTCTCGACAGTTCACAAGGAACTCGCTACCAAGTTAGTGCCACCAATTGAACTGCACACGCTCCTCGCATTGTGCAACTAGTGAAATAACTAGCGTTCGAACCTCATCCACATGAAATTTTGTCATGAATTTGCCAGCAAGGAGCTATGTAGAATTTTTTACTGAGGGGTCAGTGATTGAGATAATAGAATAACCGCATGACTTCTTCACGAGCTTGAATTTTTCCTTCATTTTCTCTGCGAGGTCACGTTTGCTCATCTTTCTGCCAAACTCCTTCACCAGACTCAACCCTAAGTGCAGCAATAGTGTGATCCGATCGATCAACATATCAATGATATGGATCAGCATGCTCAACCACAAGAATCTATCACGTAGCAAGGTTAGCAACTGCTTAATAACAATAAGGTTGATGTTGGAGTGGTGGTAGTGGGGCACCCACAACAGGTTCAACAACCCTGACTAATTCACTCCGCTAATCCATTCCACAGGCTCCAACACGATGACATGTGATTCCTTGTAAAATACTCTTTTCATGTAGTTCTCTATTGCAAGTTGGGGAACCTCTCATGGTCTGCCAAATCCCAGTCTTCCAAATTTAAATGTGGAATCCATGCCAAGCGCAAACCTTTAAAAGTGATGCTCTCTGGTAACAAGGGTGTGTGGCTCAAGAACTTCTCTGCATCTGGATCTTTGGTGATTTTCACTGTCCCTTATGCGGAGGGATATAATCCAACAACCTGGAGATAGGATCCTCCCCCTCAGTGTCTATATCCTTCATGCCCTCTTTAGCCTCTAAATCCACCACTTTCCATTTATCCTTCATCGGTTGTTTTTCTTTCTTTTTGGGCTTGGGTAGTAGCATGCTTCCTCGGTGACTTGTGCACTAGCATTGGCTTCTTCTACTTGTCCTTCTTAGGTTTGGGGACTTCTCTCATGGGTGTAGGCTTTGGCCTAGGTGATCTCGACACCATAGGAACAGGAGCTGGAGCATCCATGCTCATAACCTCTGGAGTAGCTCCCTCAAAGGCGACAACTCCTCCAGTGCTAGCAGTCTCTTCTGGATGGTGGATCAATTCAACTCTAGTGCTATCAGTGTTTTCCGTTGGACAACCACACATAATTTATAGGCGATTTTGAATTCAAATTCGATGTTCCCCTCAAAATCCATTCATAAATGCTGATTTGGCGGCATATCTCCAAATATTTCAGCATTAATTTCCTTAAATGCCACCTCCCCACTCCTCTTAACCATCTTCTAGAAATCAAATCATGAACAGTGACTCTAATGGTCATTTTCTAGCTATGTTGTGTGGTACCTCCCACTATAGCACATCTCCCTTCGTACCTCTTCTCGTACTGTGACATCATACTTTCTTGCACAACCCCCTTGTCACATAGCTCTACAATCCAAGCAATGTAGTTTATAGTCCTGCACTTCCTTGTAGCTTCCTAGAGTGCTAAGACTATGCTACCATCATGTGGTCATTGGGTTGGATCCCCCGTGTATGGCTTCAATCGGCTTCCATTTACTCTTCTCGGAAATGGATCTTGATTCAACTTCGCGAGCTGAACTGCTCCACCATATGTAATTTCTTTGATAACATATGGTCCCAACCAATGCATCTAAAATTTTCCTGGAAACTCAGCAAACCTACTATCATATAATAACACCAAATCATCTGCCTTGAAGGTATGTAGTTTTATGTGTCAATCGTACAAAGATTTTCCATGTTCCTTTCGAACCTCTTGATGGAATCCAACAAAAAACCTATCTTCCTAGAGCTCCATTAGCTATGTGAGCCTCTCTTCTAAGGCTCCACAATCCACCATTCTTGTGAAAGCTGCTATGTGAAGACTAGCCATGATGTACTCAATAGGCATCACAGCTTCTACACTATAGACCAGCCTAAAAGTTGTCTGACCAATAAGATTTTTACAAGTAGTTAGGTAAGCCCATAACACTGCCGGTATGCACACATCCCAATCATTTTGATGTGTGTTCCAAACCTTTGTCAGCGATTTCTCTAATATTTTATTAAAAGCCTCAAACATTCCATTAGCTTAAGGATGATATGATGTACTATTCTGATGGTCAACCTGGAACTCTTCTGTTAGTGCGCTGATCGTTTCATTGAGAAAATGCATACCGTGATCACTCATCGAAAAATTTGTGCAACCAAACCTAGTTAACACATATTCAAACAAGAATCTTCTTGTTGTTTCCCATGTACAATATTTCACAGGCTGTGCCTCTGCCCATCTGGTCAAATATTCGGTCGCAGTGATGATATACTGTGCACCAGTTTTCTTGCCTGGAGGCTTAATCAGTCCTACAAACTCAATTGCCCATTTCTCAAATGGCTGCAATGACACCTGGGGATTCAAAGGCAACTCATCCCTTTATGATGGCTTGCCCATTCCCTGACATGCATCAAATGCCCTACAATATGCTTTAAAGTCTTTATGCAGCATTGGCCACCACAATCCAACGCTTAAAATCTTCTGCGCTATTTCTTTTCCTCCATAATACCCTCCCAAAGTTCCTCCATGAGCTTCAACAAGGATACTATTCCATTCAAAATCAAGCACATAACGTTTAAGTATCTCATCCAATCCCATTTTATACAAATTCCTTGCAATTACAAAGAAATCTGTCACATGCACCACCAATTCTTTCTTTGTTGATTGGTATATCCTTCTGGAGCTGTCTCTGTAGTCAGAAAGTGGGTAATATTTGCAAAGTGATTATCTGTTACACACACCACAAAGAGATATGCGTCAAGCAACCTCTCCTCCAAATTAGTAAGTTCTTCTCCTATTTCAATGCATGAAAAATAGTCTAGTCCCGCGTTCAACCTTCCTGACTTCACAATCACCTCAAAATCATATTCTTGAAACAACAGCAGCCACACAGGCTTATTGACTAGATACTTCAATGTAGAATGTTCTGTGTACATCTTGAAATGTTGACCTAGCAGGTAATACCTGAATTTTTGGAGTGTGTACACCATATCCATCCCTTTATGCTTTGTCATCAAATAGTTCTTTTCTACTTTTGAAAAACTTCCTGCTTTCAAATGCTATAGGATGATCCATCTCTCCTTCGCCAGCCTATGTCAGCACTACTCCTAGTGCAATACATGAAGCATCCACATGCACATGAAATTCCTTCTTCCAATCCGAGAAGACTAGGACCAGCTCGGTGACCATTTTCTCCTTCAATACATCTAGGTTGCACTGACATTCTTCATATGAAAAGAATGTAGCGCCCTTCTTCATTAGCTTTCCATAGGCATGGTAATCTAAGCATAACCCTTGATGAACTTCCGATATTATCTAGTATGACCCAGCGTTGCGCGTCGCTGTTTGACACTTCTTGGAGCCTCCAAATTAATTATGGCCGCGATCTTAGCAGGGTCCACCACTAATCCTTACCTGCATACCACATGACCTAGATAAATCTCGAAAGGGATGTAGAACAACCATTTATTTAGGTTCAGCACAATCTGACACAGAGCTAGGAAAGGTTAATTCAGATGCAGGAACCATCTTAATAACAGAAAAATTGATCCTAAACCCAGATTCATCCAAAGGTCTGCCTATGCCAACCAAGGAGTGTTGTAGTCTACAACAACAATAGATGATCAAGGCAGTCTGACCTATTGTTCTTGGCTTTTCACAAGAAAAGGCCATCCCCAAGTGGAGCCACTGTTAGCCTCCTATTGCAATAGGGGTTCATATTTCATGATTGATGGTTTGCATGCCAAATCTGTCATCTTTTTATTACTGCAAAGGTTCCATATTTCTAAAGAGTTTCATTTAGATAAGTCATTCAAATTTTGAAGAGTTGTTCAGTCAAGGGAAGGCCAAACAGTTTAAACTTGGCTTCCCTAGGTTTCAATTGCTTGCTTTAGAATATAGAGATGAATATCTGGCCAAACAAGCTTAAAACTTGGTGGATTGGTAAATAGGTAGAGAAACCAGGGCACTCATCAGCTTAATCTGACCCCCAAAAGAGACAAGGGTCGATTTAGATAGGAGGATAGCTGAAAGAAAGGTTGAAAGGCTGGGTATGCTAGTTCAAGGGCACCCAAACCAAGAGAAGAAAAAAATGTTAGGAGAGTAGGCTGGGTAGGTAGCGTTGTGGTGGAAGAATCATGGCTTGGGATCCATTTCATTTTATCTTCTCAAGCATCATATCCATTCGCATCTCAAGCATAAGGCAGTTTCAGTTTGGAGGAGCTCAAGCGAGGCATGCCTGAATTTCCCTTTTTCCCTCAAAACACTCGCTAACTTCCCCTAATCCGCTTAAAAAGTCCTGTTTCCCCTTCAAAAGCCTAAGATTCCTATCCTTAGCGCTCTCTGATCAGATTACATATTAACTTCTAACTTATTATCTAAATCCCAGTTATTCTTCCCTCCCCATACTAAAAACATATATGAGATCCCCCTAAATACATATCCCCTCCATTGGTTGAAATATAACCATAACTAGCTCAGCATTTTCTGCTACTACTACAAAGGACTATCAACCTTTAGTTCTGTTTTAATGGTTGTGAAAGAGATGATGCTAAATCAAAGTAGCTCTTCTCGATGTTACAAAAGTCAGGGACAGAAAGATAGAGGAGCTCAAAAGAAAAATGAAGTGCTCTCTGCAGAGAAAAGTGCCACAGTCAATTCCATCAAAGTGCATGAAGACAAAATTTCAAAGCTTGTGAAGGAGAATGAAAAATAAATTGGCTCTTCAGTAGGCATGCACTAAATTGGAACTTGCACATTCAAAATTAGATGAACGAGACAGAGATATTGTAGAATTGCAACAGAAAGTATTGGTCAAACAAGGTCTTATTGGTCAAACAAGAGTTGGCTGAAAAATAGCACACAAAAGATTTCTCTTGTGTCATCTCAGCACTTGGTCAAACAACCACCATTTCTGGTTTCTTCCAGGCCAGCTACTTCAGCCAAAGATCAAAGAACCTCTAAAGGCATCCGAGGATGATCAAGTGGAAGATCTTGTTGATCTGTCTCAAGGAATTATTGAGAATTCATCTGATAGCTTATCTAATAAAGAAATAGGTATATGTTCTCAGTCTCCGGGAGTTAAACCTCAAGGTTTTCCATACAATGGGCTCATCATTCCATCAAACACTATAGATAACATGGTCGCTGAGCTACCAAATGAATTTTCACAAGAAAACCTTATGGGTTTTCAATTGCATGGCACAGCCAATGAACTAGTCCCAGAGGAAATAGGTAAACTATGTAAAGCCTGCAGACTCACAGTATTGCCTCCTGACTATCAGTGCAAAGGTTGTGGGATGGTCATTCATCACCAGTGTTATGAGTGGCAGCCCCTGGGTGCATTGACTTCATTAGGGTGGACATGTGATAGTTTCCAGGGTGGTTTGATCCAAGAGAAAGGCTATTACTTATAAAAGGTGCACTGTAACAAGCTGTTTCTATGTTTGGGAAATTACCAGTAATTTTTGGTCCAGTAGCATTATCCTCTTTTGGATTGGAAGTGCAAAAATGATCCCTTATCTTGCAGCTCTCCTTTCAAGTAGGTGCCTCAGTATAATATGCCATGTGACTATTTTCTTGACCCTCAGCGTCACTACTTTCCATGAGTTTTGCCATGGCTGGAGAATGGAAAAATTTATGTGTCATCATCTGCAGAATAATAATCTATTGTCCCTCCAGATACAATGCCTTTCAGATGGAAGCTTGAATTTGTGCCTTAGAAAATTATTTCACTCATAATTTTAAGAGTTTTTCCAGTGATTTATGTCGGGTTGGATTCTGCTAGAACTATAAAAAAAAAAGAGCTTTTGGAATTGTGCCAGTTAATAGCTGAGTCTGGACTTATTTTAGAGCTGCTGGAGTTTTGTGGTTATTCCAAAAGAATGGTTTCATGGAGATGCATTTGGACTTAATCTGGAGAATATTGTTCAATTGGGTGGATTCAAGTGTCACAAATGTCGAAAGAAGAGTGGACCATTGTGTCCACATACTGGAAGGGATTCCTTTGTCAAGAGAAGAAAGCTGCCAGTCAAAAGATCCCAAAAGAATGTTAATAGGGATCATTTTGAGAATTTCAATAAAGTAGACAGTAAGCCTTTGACTGTAATTCATGGCAATCCTAGACATGCTTCAAATGAACTTCCGAAAATATGAGATTGCGCTGAACAGAAGTTTGTGATGGTTAAATTGGAACCTGGTTTGGAGCATTCTTGTCAGGTTTCCCTATCAAGTGACCACCAGTACATTGCAGAATCAAAAACATGCAAGCAATCAGAATGTAGTCCTCTAGTTGGTGCAGAAGATTTGTCTCCTCAAGTAGACTGGGAATTTTCTGTTAATGATTGTCTCCGTGATGATCAACAAATTGAGTTTAAAGAACCATTGTTTGAATGTATGGAACCTTATTCCGAGAATGAACCACTGTTTTCCTTTACAGAATTGTTGGCATCCTTTGGCATGCGCGATAAAATGGATCCAACATTATTCAGCTGTCAGATAGGAAGGAGGCAGGAAACCATGGCATAGTATCAATTTTGTGTGTGCACATGATGGCTTTTCATTAGCTGATCTTGTATCATACAATCAGAAAGCATAATTTGGCAAACGGGGAAGACGATAATGATGGCGAGGATCATAATAATAGTTGGAACTGTGGAGAGGAATTGGGAGTCAATACTATTGAGCTCATGCCTTGTCACGAGTTTAATGAATTGCAATATTACTCATATAATCCTGTTATGGGTGATCACAAGATAAATTTTTGGGGCTACTCAACCATCAACTTCTTTTCTCCAATAATTCGATATGCTGCTGCAGGTGTTAGGAATTGTGGACGAGATGCAATTCATGAATTTAAAATGCTTGTTAGAGAAGCACACAAGCGTGGCATTGAGGTGCTGATGGACGTTGTATC
>APFE031349064.1:0-26181 GCA_000404065.3 Pinus taeda
CAAAAATAGATTTAAATTGTGATTAAAATAAATGAACCCCAAAGAAAATTAAGGATAAATAAAAGACTAGAGATAGTAGGATAAGATTAAAATCCTTAAAAAAAAACGAACAGCCAGAGCATGGGGAATTAAATGAATCAATAAAAGAAAAAACGTAAAATTAAAATTAATTAATTTTCATTTATAGCCACGTAACATGTGAGATTGCTATTCTAGGTTAACTTTGAAAGTACATGCAGATTCCTGAACCTGTGAATCTGGCGATATACGAGGATCAAATATTCGATCACCGTATATATACGAAGACTTCACCATATACGAGGATCAAATATTCGATCACCGTTATAGAGGTCAGAAAAACAGACTCTCAGGATGAAAATCCCGAGGCCCGACCACTAGACTCACCTTCGATGGTGCTCTCCAGCTAGGCAATAGTGTTTAATGCATGCCAAAATGGAACCATTCCTAATGCACTAGTGATCCCTGGAAAATGCCTTTCTTAGATTGAATCAAATTATTGATGCCAAATCCTGTTATAAATGATGGAAATTCAGGCAGCAATTTTTATTACAGAGAACGTAACATGCAAAAACATCACAAAAATTACTATATTTAATGAAACTTTGCAAATTAGAACCACCCTGGAAATCAAATAGCGAATACAATGCGGATACAGGCACATGGTTAAATGCAAAAATCTAATCTGTTCTTATAATAAAAAAAGTATGAACATAAATCTGGAAAGTTTTTTTTTTCTTCATAAAATAAAATCCAATATCCAATACTTTGGAGTAAAAAAAAAAAAAATCAATATTAAGTAGAGATTAGCAGAACCACGTGCTACCAAATTACCATAAACAACATGATTGGATGTAGTAAACAACATGATAAGATGGAATATTAACGTTTTTTTTGTTGTTATGTTCTAAACGGTATCTCGACTGCCATTTCATAGTGAAATCCAAAATTGGACTATAATGTATTTCAAATTGGGTCTAATTTGAAGTTGAAGGATGAGGTTGATATAGAAGCTAATGGTGTCATAATAGATGTTTCTCTCACTTTCTTTTTTTTTTGTGAATGCATTGTATCTTAATTATTTTTATTATCTTGAAATTGGTAAATTTTAGGAGATTTCTTTTGACTCTTTTGTGGAGAATTTTGTTGAAAGAGAGTTTTTGGGAAGAAGATGACAGTTGTTCAATGTTCTAAGGAAGTTGTGTGCCTTGCATAAAAAGAGAAGAATCACACACATGATTCTTCTAGTGGAAGAGGTAGTCGAAGAGCATGTGCAACGAAGAATAATAGAGGCAAGTATATAGTCTTTCTCTCTTCGTGGCTGATTGAATCTGACCAACACATAGTCAATTTTCAAGCCCTCCAAGCTCTTATTTCCGTGAGTTGTTCCTTGAGTAAATTAGCCCTTATTATTTAGGAAATTCCCTCAATTAGATTGTGCAATTCTTCTAGGCTTATCCTCTGACTGCATGCACCACCTGTAAACATTAAAATAGTCTACAATTGATAGTACACTACCTTGGGATCTCAATCTCAACTGGGTAACTTGAACTCTCAACAATTATTTTTGGCTGATTGATCTATTACCTCGATGATCATTGAGTGTGACTAAAGTCATACTACACAACTTGACCTTCTACTAGTTCCTCCAATAGTTAGAACTAGTTTAACTAACAATAACTCAATTTGACTGAAATAAATTTCTACAAATTAGCAATCAATCATACTAAATTGAACTGCAACTTCCCCAACTCGAATTAACCGAGTTAACTGAGTGATAAGTTCCATGTCACCTCAGTTAAATACCTCCAAGATTTCTACTAAAATGGAAATTCGATTTTCTCTAATTTGACCAAGGCAAGGTCAAACTGAGTTTTTCTTGCTGCATTTGCAACACTCCCTCTCAACAAGAAAGAGATTATCGACCACCCTAATCCTGAACCTATGGAACTCGAACTTCCCTCTCGACAAGGCCTTTCTCAAAATATAAACATCTTCTTCTTCTATTGGAATGTACTGCAACAACATTATCCGCCTTTGCAACAGTCCAGTAAATAATGATACCAAATATCTATATGCTTGGATCGATCGTGAAAAATAGGATTTTCAGAGAGCTTGATGCAACTTTGATTATCACATTAGATCACAATTGGATCCATCATCTAACCAAACAATCCAACAAGTATCTTTCTCATCCAGATCAACTCACGTGTTGCTTGACTTGCAACCATGTATTTTGCTTCTGCTGAGTTGAGTGCCACATATTTTTGCTTTTTATTGTACCAAGAAACTACTGCGGACCCAACACTGAAATTACACTTGATGTACTATTTTGTTCTGATGGAATCCCCGCCTAATCTGCATCTATGAAGCCACACAGCTTCATTCCCGTTGTCCATCTATACCATAGTCAAAACTGGGTAGTGGCTCTGAGGTACCGTAGAACATGCTTAGCTTTCCTCCAAAATAATTTGGTTGGCCTAGCCATAGCTTGGCTCAACTAGTTGTCTTCATAGCACATATTTGCTCATGTGTTCACAAGATATATTAGTGAACCCACCAATTATCAGTAAATAATAGCATCCACTTCCTCACCTAAACTAGCATCCTCTTTCCTCTAGTTTGTTGCTAGAGGTGTCTCCATGGGTTTGAAACTATCCATGCGGAACCTCTGAAGTATCTCATTGGCATACTTTCCCTGAGAGACAAATAGTTGCCCATCTCCTTTACATACTTCCAATCCGAGGAAGTAGTGCATGAGACCGATGTGCTTCATTTCAAACTCTCTTGTAAAGTCCTCCATGCAAAATATGATGAGCTGCTCATCTCTAGTTAAAATAAAGTCATCAACATATAAGACAATAATCAACAATTTACCTTCTATGAAAATATGATAAAGGTTTTCATCCACTTCATTTTTGGTGAATCCCAAATAGGTGAGATAGATATTGATCCTAGTGTACCAAGCATGGGGTGTTTGCTTGGGACCCTACAACTCTCACTTGAGTTTGCACACATGAGACTCTCAATCAAAAGTCTTGAAGCCTTATGGTTTCTCGATATACACCTCCTCCTCGATAACTCCATTGAGGAATGTTGTTTTCACATCCATATGGTGGATCTTCCACCCCATCTGTGCAACCAGAGAAAGAATTGGTCTCATGGATGAATACCTTGCTACAAGAGAAAAGGTCTCCTCATAGTCAATCCCCTCAACTTGAGATTACCCGTTGGCCACAATTATTGCATTGTAATTTTCTATGTTGTTGTATGTTGTATGATTTACCTTGAATATCCATCTCGAACCCACAGCTAATTTGTTTGTTGGTCTTGGGACCACTTCCCAAACACTATTCTTTACAATGGATTCGAAATCCTCCACCATTGCATCAAACCATATAGGTTTCTCTACTACTTCCTCGAAAGAGGATGGCTCAGTCTCTACAAGCTCAGTCCTCAAAGCCATGTAGCTAGTGTACTGTTTTTGTGACCTTCTCTACCTACGCTAATTTGAAGGAGAACCCACATTCTCCCTCGCATCCTCCACAAGTCTCTTAGCTTCCCTGATCCTTTTTCTGCATACTCACCTCCTTTGTTGCTCCTGAGAGCCTTCACCTTCTTTCCCATTTCTTTCTCAATAACTGCCTTGAATTCTGTTGAAAATGCAATAATATGATGGAGCTTAGTGAAAAGACGTCGCCTTCACTAAGTGTGCCCGCAAGCTATTTTTGGCTCAAAGTCTATTTTAGACTATGTCTATTTTTAGACATATGGATCATGGTCTATGAGTTGCAGGATGCTATTTGTGGATGATTGGTCATGTTGGTTAAAATAGATGGACCTCTATATTTAGACATATCGGCAGAGTCTATTTTTAGACTTCCAGGCTAAAAATAGAACAGTCGAATATTATTAGCTCTTAATAATATTTAGACTATAAACATTATCTTATCCTCTTGGAGCACTTCAGTTCGAGCTACAAATGTGGCACATGCAGCTGCTAGAAGGAAATACGTGTTTCTTATGGGTTACTTGAGCTATTGCATGGAGGACTTCAGTGATTGAGTTCTGTGGAGTTGGATCAGGAGTTGATGGAGTTGTGTTCAGTTTGACTTAGTTGAACTAGTTGTAGTTAGTCTAGCTGACAAATAGACTAATGATGAGTGATGTGAATTAATTATTAACTCATAAATCAACTAAAGACTACATCAGTTAACTCAGTGCATGGATAGTTCAGTGGAGACAAGCGTTACAGATGAGTGAAAGGGCAAGATAGCTATCAGTTGTGACTATAGTTGTGCATGACATTTGCACAATCAATGGATTGAGTATTTCCAATGAGGATTGTGTGGTATATCTAAGGGAAATACAAATTTGGATCATTCATTCATCAGTATTCTCATGCAGGATTACGCAGTGGAGGCAGGAAAGCAGTGGAGGAGATTTGAGCTAGTGATTTATTCAGATCTGAGCTAGTTTGTGTGAACAGGTGGAGATAGTGCTGAGTACTTGTGAGGAGTATTGTACTATGTATTGTTACATGTTCTCAATCAATATAATATACAAATAGTTGGGGGTTTTCAACTGCATGATTTCCCCGTGATATACTGTGTTGATATGTGTGATTGAGCGCATGCAATTGTTTCTTAATTCCGCAAAATTGATGATCAACGTAGAGGAGGTTATGTATTATGTATGATTCCACAAATAGTGTATAACCAGGATAATCTCTGTGAATAAGTCTCATATTATTCAAAATTTGTACATGGTATCAGAGCTGGTTTATTTGTAGAAAAAGTTCTACAGGATATCACAGCGAGGATTAATCATCGGATCTATTATTCAGAAAGTGTTTACATTTTATTTCTTCAGGCAGAGTCTGTAATCGGGTCAGGTAGCCTCTGGATTCATCCTTCTTTTGGAAGGTGAGATATCCGGTGAATGCCCATACAGTCGATCTCTGTACGAGAAATACTTTGTTCTCACGAATTTTAGATCGGAAGAGGTTGAGTTTTGAGCTGGTGAAAGGGCGCTCAAGGATAAAACTCAAAAACATTAAGTGTGAGAATGGAAACATTATGCCCCAGTATCTCACGAAATTCACACAATGCCGAGATGAGCTGGGAAGTGTCGGTGTGGATGTCGATGATGAGAACTTGGTGAGCTTGGCTCTCCTTGGTCTTCCGAAGAGTTGGCATTCCTATTAGGACTCTGTCAATGGTAGGGAGAAATTGCCAAGATGGGAGAGACTTTGGTCGGATCTTGTGCAAGAGGAGATTAGGCAGAATACTAGGGACAGATCTTCATCAAAGGAATCTGATGAAGAAAATTGCGCTTTGGCTGCCAAAGCAAAGAAGGAGAAGGTTTCTCTTTCTGAATCCAGTTCTTCCAATGATGAGAAGAAGGTTGACAAATCGAAAGTGTGATGCTTTCATTGTCATGAGGTGGGCCATTATGCCTTAAATTATCCACAGAGGAAATCCAAGAAGGAATCTGGGGAAGGATCTAAAGGTGAGGCACTTGCTTCACAGTTTGAGTTGGATTTCACACTCTTCGCATGCATGGTTTCATCCATGGTGGGAAGTGGTTGGTTTCTTGATAATGGAGCTTCTTTCCACATGAATGACAACAAGATTTTGTTCAGTACTTTGGAGGAGAAAGATCTCCAAATACTCATAGCGTCGGGTAATGATGAGAAGTGTAGTGTCTCAGGTGTAGGCACGGTTATTTTTCAGAGGGAGCATGGATCTTGAATTACCTTGACTGATTTCAAGTATGTACTAGGACTGAAGAGAAACTTGGTGTCGATCGTGATGCTGGAATATAGAGGCTATGATGCAGTCTTCAGAGAGGGAAAGGTTTTCCTTAGACACATCATCACTAGACAGGTGAAGCAGATTGGTTCACGGGTCAAGAACCTGTATGCTCTTGAGATTCAAGATGCATGCCAAGCCTTGAGCAGCAAGGCAACTGATGGATAATTGGTGGTTGAGAGGGAGGGTATATTACCTCTCAACATGCAGAGCCAGAAGAAGTCTCAGACAATGGTGGAGGAGCCACGATTGGTGCAGTAGCTTCAGGAGGTTGTGGAGCAACCACAACTGGGGAAGCTGAGAGGAGATTAAGTAGAGACATCTACTCATGCAGAGACCTCTAGTAGGGGGAAACTTCAAGCCAGGTGGGCTGAGGGATCACATGCAGCCATACCTCCAGGTAGGAGGTGGGGTGATATAGGGTGATCGTCCCAAGGAGGAGGGGCATGATCCTTGAGGTACCCAACCTCTTGGATGAGACCTTGCTATAGGAGCCCCAATGTAGAGTAGCAGGAACTGACTGATTGGGTAGAGACAGATGCGGATGGAGCGGCAAAGAGAGCAACAGTGCAGGGAATTCCAGGACAACGCATAGCTAGCAGACTGCAGCAATGCGAGAGGCACAAGGGTTTTACATAGTGCTAGGTGGCACAGAGAGGTGTGTAATGGTGCGAGATGCATGGATATGTTGCAGTAGTGTATATGTCAGAGAGGGAGTACTTGTCAACAGCAGGAGAGCTTCAGCATCAGAGTATGTTCCTAGACCAACAGAGTGGTCAGTTGGGAGTGTTTTTGTTCCAAGTGTTGTTGGAGCAAGTGGACTGAGTAGATGTGTTGCATGCAGAACATTCCAGAGTTACAGGATAAGGGTTGCAGCTAATACATATCTTGTTGAGAGAGAGTGGTTAAAATTCAACAAGATGATGGAGCTTAGTGAAAAGAAGTCGCCTTCACTAAGTGTGCCCGCAGGTTATTTTTGGCGCAAAGACTATTTTTACTATGTCTATTTTTAGACATATGGATCATGGTATATGAGTTGCAGGATGCTATTTGTGAATGCCCCCCCTATTGGGGGATATGAAGGGGTGCGGTAGCCCCCTGCACGATGTCTGGGGAAGCACCCCTGGAATTTTTTTTTGGACCCTATATTAGGTGGGCGAACATACCTATGGTTTCGTGCATGGATTTTGCACATGATTTTAGGCATAATGGTTTTTTATCCATGGTATTTTGTAGATCCGGTCAAGGGAACTACAACTATGTTCTAATCTAGGTTTAATGGATTGGGGTTTATGGATGCTTCAGCATGTATATATATGTATTGTAACGTTGAAAGGAACATAATAAAAAATCAATCTAGTAGTGATTTTGATATCCAGGGGAAAATCTTTATGTATATATGTTTTATGTTTTATGCTCTCGCCATTATTTATTTTCTGTTTTTAGAATTTGTATGCAAGTAATTTTTGTACAGGGTTAAAAACTACAATGTTGACGGTGCTGGATAGGGCCAACATGCAGGGGATCCCCTTGATATGAGGTCCCAATTATACCTCACACCAATCTATAATACAACGCAAACTCTATTTACTTAAAGATATGCCTTGGCTTTAGTAGTTAGCATAAGAGAGAAGCACACGTGCTTTTGAATGAGCAAGTTAGTGTGCCTTATGAATGTTCGATTACATATGTATCAAGGTTATTTCACTACATAGGGGAAATAAAGTGATCCTATAAAAGAGAAGTAATACCCTAATGGAGACACACACAAATGATAAAGGCTCATCTAACATCAAGCGAAATAGGTCACATAGATGTGACGATCATTACAATCATTACATGTTAGGTCCCTATAATACTAGTGTAGCTCCCTTATTGTTATTTTTAGTGTAGCCCCCTTATTGTTATTTTTGTCCCCATGTGGCCCCCATATTGTTATTGTTGTTCCCCATAGACTCCCACTATTTTTATTTTTGTGCCCTTACATTATTATTGTTATGTAGGCTCTGACTATATTGTGACCCCTTAGACTCCTATATATACAAAGTAGGTCTTGTCATTTGTATCGTCCAAGAATTGTTCATTTATGTAATATAAAGGAGGTTCCCCCCTTTAAGTGGATAGTTTTTAAGTCTTTGATCTATATTTTCTATTGTTTTCTGAGTTGGTTGCATAATATTTAGTTTCAGAGCTTTGGGTTTAAGGGTTTTTCTGCTTCAAACTTATTATCATGGAATTTCTTCTATAACGTTTTTCTACGAAGCTTAAGAAGATGAAATTTTGACTAGGTGGAGCCAAAATCTTGGTAAACTTCGTGCAAAAATTTCAGATCTTCATTCGCTATATTTTATGAGATATGGTCCAAAGAAGTTAGGGATCTTTTATGCTCCAAAATTCAGTCTCAAACAAGTGACCAAGAGAAAATACTCGTAAATGTCCCTTCAGGAATCAGATTGGAATTTTGTAAAAAGAAATAGAAAGATAATAAAATATAGCTTCTTCTATATAAATGTTCAGGACAAAGGCTGAAAGAGTGACACATGGAATTACATACAAGTTTGCTCTACTGAACTAGTCCATAATTAGGGCATTGTGGGAGATTTGACACAACATTATCTTGAAGAATTCAATTTTGTTCTAAATTGTGAAATTGGAAATAAGACTCACAGGGATACCAAAGGAAGGAATTTAATACCTTGGAGATATGAAACTGCAGAGTTGCAACCGTTTAAAGATCGAGCTCCTAAAATCAAGAAAAATGTGTGTATTTTTTTTTAAATTTGCATAAATGTTGTTTCAAAAATCAGTTTGAAGTGATTCCAATGGAATACTGAAGCATCTATATCAATATTGGGTTTTAAAATTCCTCCAAAAAAAATAATCTGCACCCATTAAGCCCTCAAAAAACTCTACTATGACACATGAAGAGGAAGAATTGTAGCATGATATATCAAAATTATGGGACCAAGTGCAACAATTTTCTCTCTCACAAAGAGCAACCAAAAATGAACTAAAAGCGGACATGGATGGTTTAATAGTAGAAATAAAAGGTGAAATGGACGGTATAAAAGGAAACATGGAGTTTTTTAAAGTAGACATAAATGCGATGAATGTCAGGTTGGAAGGGTTGACAAAGTTGTCGCAAGAAAGGTTTCCCTGTGGTGGCAAGATAATCCATGAAAATAATCAAGAGGAAAAAAGGAATATGAATTATTATTTTAGAGACTCCAGTGTGGGGTTTAAGAACCACCACATTCCAAAGATATATATGAGGAATTTGTATGACAAGGATCTGGTAACATGGATACTACAAATGGAGCAATATATTGATCTACAAAATGTGAAACCATCACAAAAGGTACATATTGCATCTTTATATTTATAATCCAATCACTTTTTATGTTACAAATGGATTTGTTATTGCAAACCAATTATCACTTGGTCAAATATTTTGGATGAAATGATAGCACATTATGAAGATACAAATAGCAACAACTTCTTTAGCCAATTGATAAATATCAAACAAAAGGGTTCAATGGCAAAGACCTTTGAAGATATCCAAAATTGAATATTAAGGTAACTGATATTCCAAACGAGAATAGGAATTATGCCTTCATAGGGAATTTAGAAGATAATATCCAATATGAGGTTTTACTTTGGGATCCTAATTCATTGGAGAATGCATTTAGTGTGGCAGGAAAAGTTGAAAGAAAATTATGGCAACAAGGAACTCTACCACTCAAAACTATAAAGATGGAAGTGTTGTTGCTCCTAGTCTTCCAAAATCTAGAATTTTGGCACCACAACAATTGGATGAGAGAAGAGAAAAAGAGCTTTGTTAGAGTTGTGATATAAAATACACGAAAGGTCATAAGTTTGCTGATAAGAAATTATTCTACATAGATTCTGAAGAGGAGGAAGAAAAGGAAAACAAACATCAAAGAGGAGGATATACACCAGGAACCAACCCCAGGGAAAGAAGAAATAAATCTAAACATATCCTGTAATTCATTTACAGGAAATACCACTCCTTAAAATCTCAATCTAGAACAATTTATCAAGAAGAAAAAGGTAATAATGTGTAGAACCCTTAATTTTATTCATTGTAAGATAGCCAAGGAATGAAATTTCTTCCTTTATCCAAAAACAAAGTGTCAAGTGATGGTTGCAAATGGAAGAACTATAAATTTCTTTAAAAAGTGCCATAATATCAAGATAATATCCAATTCTTTCCATTACAATGGGTGGTGTTAATGTTGTACTAGGATTCCAATGGTTATAATCTTTGGGGATGACCTCTTTCAATTTTCAAGAACTTTTCTTGATTTTTTTTTGAAGGAATGGAAGTTTAATTAAGGGGTATCAAATGGAAACTGGGAAAGCTAATCAACTCTAATGGTATGACAAAGTTTATGAAGAAAGAACAATGAGGTGTAATTGCACAATTATTCTCACTAGAGGTTCAAATATTGAAATAATCTATTTCTCCATATTTCCATAAAGTCATGGAAAATCATTCCAAGGTGTTTGAGACTCCCAAAGGCCTCCCTCCTATTCGTTATCATGATCATGCTTTCATTTTATTCTAGGAAGTTTTCCTCCAAACATAAGGCCTTACAAATAACCTTATGCCCAAAAGAGTGAAATTGAACGTATGGTTGCAGAAATGCTAGAGGATAGTATAATTCAACCTAGTCAAAGTAATTTCTCTACTCCAGTAGTATTGGTGCACAAGAAGGATGGATCATGGTGTGTGTGTCTAGATTATAAGGAGCTCAACAAGCTCACTATTAAAGATACGTTTCCCATTCCTATGATTGTTGAATTTTTGGGAGAACTAAATTTACTTCACCAAGATGGATCTTCATTCAGGATATCATCAAATTAGACTGAAGACTGAAGACATTCCAAAAACAACATTCATAACTCATGAGGATCATTGTGAATTTTTGGTCATGCCTTTTGGCCTTACTAATAAACCTTCCACATTTCAAGGTTTTATGAATCCCATTTTCAAACCCCTTCTTAGAAAATTTGTGTTAGTATTTTTAGATGATATACTATTCTACAACAAGTCTTGGAAGGATCATGTTCAACATGTTAATAGGGTGCTCAAACTATTAGAGGAGAAACAATTAAATGAGAAAACCTCCAAATGTTTCTTTGGAGTACAAGAGGTGGTATATTTGGGTCATATTGTATCTCATAAGGGTGTTAAGATATACCCTAACAAAATTAAATCCATTAAGGAATGGAAAATCCCCACAAGCATAAAGCATCTTTGAGGATTTATCGGGTTGACAGGGTATTATCAAAAGTTTGTTAATAATTATGGGACAATAGAAACAACTCCATCACTACTAAATAAGGGTGCATTTTCTTGGACTCCAGAAGCAACGAAGGCCTTTGAATATCTTACAGAGGCAATGTACCAAGCATCAGTCTTAGGGACACTAGACTTCACAAAAAAAATTGTAGAATGTGATGCAACAAGAAATGAAATTGGTGTTGTTTTAATGCATTAAGGAAGATCCATTTCTTTTGAAAGTCATCCAATTAAAGGAAAGTATTTACACAAACCTATTTATGAGAAGGAAATATTGGCAATTCTACATGCACTAAAGAAATGATGACCTTACCTAATGGGAAGGCCCTTCAAGGTAAAAATAGATTGTGATAGTCTTAAATACTTTTTGGAACAAATTGTATATTCATAAGAGAAGAAAAACTCAGTGATAAAGATGTTGGGTTATGACTTTGGAATCATATACAAAAAAGGGAAGAAAAATGTTGTTGCGGATGCACTCTCAAGAAAGGATGAGAATGTGGAATAATTCCTTTGTGCCATTTATATTATCCAACTCGAGTGGACAACCAAAGCAAGGGATGAATGGAAGAATGATGAAGAGGTGTGGTTACTCATTCAAAAGTTGCAGCAAGATCCCAGTACATATGATAGATTTAGCTAGAAAAATGATTCATTATGGTACAAAGATCTCTTATATCTTTGTAACAATTCCCTTATGAGTGCACTTAGGGTTTTTAAAAACTTACCATAGGGTCAAGAAGGAATTTTTTTTGGATTGCCTTAGATCTGATATTTAGAAGTTTGTGATATAATATTTGGTTTGCCAACAAAATAAAGTTGAGACAGGTAAGACCCCAGGTCCATTAAAAACTTTAGCCATTCCATGTCAACATTGGGAGGACGTCTCAATGGATTTTATCACAAGTTTACCCAAGTTTACAGGAAAGAGTGTCATCATGGTGGTAGTTGATAGACTTACCAAGTATGCACACTTTTGTGCATTATCTCATCCTTTTAAAGCCAGTACAATTGCTACTACATTTTTGGAAATAATTCAAAATCTTCATGGAAACCCAAAGATTATAGTAAGTGACAAAGATCCCATTTTCACAGGAAATTTTTGCATGTAATTATTTTCTTCTCTTGGTACTCAATTAGCTCATAACTCATCTTATCATCCTCAATTTGATGGGAAAACTGAGATAGTGAACAATTTTTTGGAAGGATATCTTCTTTCCTTTGTATCTGATAAACAAACATAATGGATCAATTGGTTACCTCTAGCTAAATGGTGGTATAACACTTCCTTCCATACTGTAGAAAAAATGACCCCATTTATGGCACTTTATGGATATCATCGACAAACTATCACATCATCTATAATTTATAATTCTAAGGTTCAAGCTGTGGAAGATCACATTGAGCATAAACAATAAGTTCTCCAACTCTTAAAGAATAACCTCACTCTGACACAAAATCAAATGAAACAGTAGGAAGATTAGCATCATAGTGAAATATGTTTTGATGTAGGTGGTTGGGTGTTTTTATGGCTACAAACATACAAACCAATGTCTCTCAAGAAATCTAAGAAGGATAATAAATTATCATCCAAGCTCTAAGGTCCTTACAAGGCATTGCAAAAGATTGGTACTATGGCATACAAATTGGAGTTGCCTGCTTCTTCTCGATTACACCTAGTTTTCCATGTTTCATGCTTAAATAAGGTTATCGGTGACAACTTTCCAGTTCAAACAATGTTTTCAGAACTTAACAAAGAAGGAAAATTCATATTTGAACCTGAAGAAATCACAAAAACAAGAACCCAACAGATACATAATTGATCAATTTCATACTATCTCATTAAGTAGAAGAACTTACCCGATGGATATTCCACATGGGAGGATGAGAATTTTATATATAAGCATCCAAAAATACTCAAGCATTGAGGAAAACACATTTTTTAAGGAGAGGGGAATGTTAGGTCCCTATAGTAGTAGTGTAGCCCCCTTATTGTTATTTTAGTGTAGCCCCCTTGTTGTTATTTTTAGTGTAGCCCCCTTTATTATTATTGTTGTGCCCATGTAGGCCCCATATTGTTATTGTTGTGCCCCATAGAAGCCCATTATTAGCATTGTTGTGCCCTTACATTATTATTGTTATGTAGGCTCTAATTATATGGCAACCCCTTAGACTCTTATATATACAAAGCAGGTCTTTTCATTTTTATCATTCAAGAATTGGTCATTTACGTAATGTAAAGGAGGTTTCCCCCTTGAAGTGGATAATTTTTAAGTCATTGATCTATCATTTCTACTATTTTGTGAGTTGGTTGCATAACATTACAACACATTTCCAATATGTTAAGCACCAAAGTCACTGAAATAGTTCAATTACTTCAGTACATGTGAATGTGAACATGAATCATAAACATTCAAAGAGTAGTCTTAAAACATCCACAATCCATGTATGAAAATGTGTTGGCCAAAAGGCTTCAAGTATTAAGCAAAAGTTCCAAGATGGACAAGTACATTGAACATCACTAGCTCCAATAGTGGAGCATTAGAGCCACTACTTGCTCCCCAAGTGTAATATCTCTATCTCTTTAATGCTTTGTGGGAGAATCCAAGGTTAAAAGTCTTTCACATGAGTAATGAGGATCCTTTTATAACTTGACGCGTGACCTTTCACATCCTCAAGAGTGTTGACTTTCCAACTCCCAATGACCTTTGGACTTTTACAACCTTTGAACTTCCAAATTACTTTTGGAATTTCATATGACTCTTGGTATTACATGTCTTTTGGACTTCTATGGATCTTTTGTCCATACATGACTCTTGGACTTCCACTTATTTGTCTTTACAATGATTACATCATTACACCATAACCTCCACATCATCATGTGGTGAGACATGTCAAGTCACTATCTTTGATGACTGGGGCTCATAGTGACTTATGACATGGACTTTCTTCCATAGGTGAAATGGATGCCACTCGTGTATTTGATCTGAATGCATATTTCGTTCATTGATGTCTTCACCCTCTGAAGGTTCTTTCATCTTATGGAGTCTTCAGGGTGCTTCAATCATTAAGACTTCAATATGTTCTTTGTTCTTCCATGCTTCCTTTGCCTTCCTTCTCTGTATAATATTCTTCAAGAATTATTTCCTGTTGTTCTTGAAATACTTGTATTTGCACTCACTGATGGCAAGTACCCATCAGCTTGAAAATCTATTGTTATAACATGTTTCATGCCTTAACAATGTGCTTGGAAGAAGAAAGGATAACGTTTGGGTACAAGGGTGCACTTTGAAAGGCTAAAGAGATGAAGATAAAAAGCTTCAGGGCTTTGAGATGCACTCATGTGCTTAAGAGGAGACAATCAAGGGAGGGGGTAGGGAACACGTCTGAGGGACAAATGATGAGGCTTTAGGCTTCCCAAGTGCTATGTGTGCTCAAGGGAAATAAGGAGGGTATATGGCATAAAGCTGAATGCTGAACGGAGAGGCTTTAAGACTTCGTGATGCACTCATGTGCTTAAGAAGGCAAAGGAGGGTGCATGGCGCATTATCGAAGTACGAAGATTGGGGCTTCAAGGCTTCATGGTGCACTCATGAACTCAAAGGGCCAAGGAGGGCACAAGGAGAATTGCTAAAGGCTAAAGGGGTTAATATTTTGGTCTTCAAGGTGCAATCATGCGCTCAAGGAGAGCACAGTCCTTTGAGTCGGGAGAGTGCACTCAAAGGAAGACCTGGCTCTTGATGGGCATAGTTCGGAACAAGGAAGGGGAAAGATACTTTAGGAGTGTGCTCTAATATCATGGCAAAGCTTCTAAAGAAAGAAAAACAGGTAGTAATTGCACAAATTTGATCACTAGAGGTTCAAACATTGAAAAAATCTATTTCTCCATATCTTTAAAAAGTCTTGGACAATCATTCCAAAGTGTTTGAGACTCCCAAGGGCATCCCACCTATTCTTGATCATAATCATGCTATTCATTTTATTCTAGGAAGTGTTCCTACAAACATTAGGCCTTATAAATATCCTTATGCCCAAAAGAGTGAAATTGAACATATGGTTGTAGAAATGCTAGAGGTTGGTATAATTCAACCTAGTCAAAGTTCTTTCTCTTCTCTGGTAGTATTGGTGCACAAGAAGGATGGATCATGATGTATGTTTCCAGATTATAGGGAGCTCAAAAAGCTCACTATTAAAGATAAGTTTCCCATTCATGTCATTGATGAATTGTTGGATGAATTACATGGAAAAATTTACTTCACCAAGATCGATCTTCAGTTAGGATATCATCAAATTAGAATGAATATTGAAGAAATTCTGAAAAAAAAACTTTCAAAACTCATGAGGGTCATTATGAATTTTTGGTCATGCCTTTTGGCCTTACTAATGCACCTTCCAAATTTTAAGGTTTGATGAATTCCATTTTCAAACCCTTCATTAAAAATTTGTATTAGTAATTTTTAATGATATACTAATATACAACAAGTCTTATAAGAATTATGTTCAACGTGTTGACAATGTGCTGAAATTATTGGAGGAGAAACAATTATATGCAAAAGCCTCCAAATATTTCTTTGGAGTACAGGAGGTGGAATATTTGGGTCATATTTTATCTCATTAGGGTGTTAAGGTAGACCCTAAGAAAATTAAAGCCATCAAGGAATGGAAAATCCCCACAACCATAAAGCATCTTCAAGGATTTCTCACGTTGACAAAGTATTATTGCAAGTTTGTTAAGAATTATGGGAGAATAGTGACACCTCTAAAATCATTACTGAAGAAAGATGCATTTTCTTGGACTCCAGAAGAAAAGAAGGCCTTTGAATATCTTAAAGAGAAATTGTGCCAAGCATCGGTCTTAGCTACATAAGACTTAAAAAAAGGTTTTATTGTGGAATGTGATGCCTTAGGAAATGGAATTGGTGTTGTTTTAATGCAAGAAGGAAGACCCATTTCTTTTGAAATTTATCCAATCTAAGGAAAGTATTTACACAAACCTATTTATGAGAAGGAAATGTTGGCAATACTACATGCAATAAAGCAATGGTGACATTGCCTAATGGGAAGAAACTTCAAGGTAAAATCATATTATGATAGTCTTAAATACTTTTTGTAACAAATATTGTCTTCGTAAGAGCAGCAAAAATGGGTGACAAAGATGTTGGGTTATGACTTTGAAATCATATACAAAAAGGGGAAGCAAAATGTTGTTGCAGATGCACTCTCAAGAAGGGATGAGGACGTGGAAGCATTTCTTTCTGCCATTTCGATTATCCAACCTGAGTGGATAACTGAAGCAAGGAATGAATGGAAGAATGATGAAGAGGTGTGCTCACTCATTCAAAAGTTATAGCAAGATCCCAGTACATTTGATATATTTAGCTGGAAAAATGATTCATTATGGTACAAATATTGCTTATATCTTTGTAACTATTCCTAACTCAAACAAGAGAATCTTTTGGAATTACACACCTCTCCCTTAGGAGGACACTCCGGATTTTTAAAAACTTACCATAGGGTCAAGAAGGAATTTTTTTTGGGATGGCCTTAAATATAATATTTAGAGGTTTGTGGTAGAATGTTTTATTTTCCAACAAAATAAAGTTGGTACAATTAAAACTCCAGGCCTTTTACAACATGTAGCCATTCCACGTCAGCATTTGGAGGGGGTCTTAATGGATTTTATCACAGGTTTGCCCAAATCTACAGGAAAGAGTGTCATCATGGTGGTAGCTGATAGACTTACCAAGTATGAACATGTTTTTGCATTATCTCATCCTTTTAAAGCCAATATAGTTTCTACTGCATTTATGGAAACAATTCAAAAGCTTCATGGAAACCCAAAGATTATAGTAAGTGACAGAGATCCCATTTTCACTGGAAATTTTTGGACTGAATTATTTTTGTCTTGGTACTCAATTAGCTCATAGCTCATCTTATCATCCTCAATTTGATGAGAAAACTGGGATAGTGAACAAATGTTTGGAAGGATATCTTCGTTGCTTTGTATCTTCTAAACAAACACAATGGTCCAAGTGGTTACCTCTAGTAGAATTGTGGTATAATACTTCATGCCATACTGCATAAAAAATGACCCCATTTATGACACTTTATGGATATCATCCACTATCCATCACATCATCTTTAAGAGACAATTGTAAGTTTCAAGTAGTGGAAGATCATGTTGAGTATCAACAACAATTTATCCAACTCTTAAAGGATAACCTCGCTCTGGTGCAGAATTGAATGATACAACATGCATATCAAAATTGCAGTGAATATATTTTTGATAAAGGTGAATGGGTATTTTTACGGCTAAAACCATACAACAAACATTCTCTCAAGCAAGCTAAAAAGGATAATAAATTGTCACCCAAGTATTACGGTCCTTACAAAGTGTTGCAAAATATTGGTACTATGGCATACAAATTGGAGTTGCCTACATCTTCCGTAGTACACCCAATTTTCCATGTTTCATGCTTAAAGAAGGTTATCAGTGACAAGGTTTAAGTTCAAACAGTTATTCCAGAACTTGACGAAGAATGAAAAATCATATTTGAGCATGATGCAGTCATGGAAACAAGAACCCGACATCTATGGAATAGATCAATTTGAGAGTATCTCATTGAGTGGGAGAAATTACCTGTAGAATATTCCACATGGGAGGATGAGAATTTTACACAGAAGCATCCATAACTACTCAAGCGTTGAGGAAAACACCTTTTTGAAGGAGAGGGGCATGTTAGGTTCCTATATTAGTAGTGTATTCCCCTTATTGTTATTTTTGTGCCCATGTAGCCCCTATATTATTATTGGTGTGACCCATAGAATCCCACTATTATTATTGTTGTTCCCTTACATTATTATTGTTATGTAGGCTCTAATTATATTCTGACCCCTTAGTCTCCTATATATACAAAGGAGGCATTATCATTTGTATCATCTAAGAATTGTTAATTTATGTGATGTAAAGGAGGTTTCCCCCTTGAAGTGGATGATTTTTAAGTCATTGATCTATCTTTTCTATTGTTTTGTGAACTGGTTGCATAAAATTTCGACACATTTCCAATAAGTTAAGCACCAAAGTCACCAAAATAGTTCAATTACTTCAATACATGTGAAAGTGAACATGAATCATAAACATTCAAAGAGTAGTCTTAAAACATCCACAATCCATGTATGAAAATGCGTTGGCCAAAAGGTTTCAGATTTTAAGAAAATGTTCCAAAATTCATAAGTAAAATGAACATCAGTAGCCTAAATAGTGGAGAATTACAACCACTACTTGCTCCCCAAAAGTACTAACTCTATCTTTCTAATGCCTTGGCAAAGAATTCAAGGTTAAAAAAATTTTGCATCAGTAATGAGTATCCTTTTATAACTTGACGCATGACCTTTGACATCCTCAAGACTCTTGAATTTCCAACTCCTAATGACCTTTGGACTCCTACAACCTTTGGACTTCCAAATTAATTTTGCAATTACATATGAATATTGGTATTACATGTCTTTTGGACTTCTATGGCTCTTTTGTCTGTACATGTCTCTTGGACTTCCACTTATTTGTATTTATAATGATTACATAATTACACCATAAAATCCACATCATCATGTGATGATACATGACAGGTCACTATATTTGATGACTAGGACTCATAGTGACTAATGAAGTGGACTTTCTTTAGTAGGTAACATGGTTTCCACTCATGTCTTTGTTCTGAATGTAGCTTTCATTTGTTGATGACTTCACCCTATAAAGGTTCTTTGATCTTATGGAGTCTTCAGGATGCTTCGATTATCAAGAATTCAATGTGCTCTTTGTTCTTCAATGCTTCCTTCGTCTTCCTTCTTTGCCCAATCTTCTTCAAGCATGCTTGCATGTTGTTCTTTAAATAGTTGTATTTGCAATCACTCATGACATGTATCCATTAGCCTGAGAATCTCTTGTTAGAACATGTTTGATGCATATTTTTTGTTCATCCCTTAACAATGTGCTTGGAAGAAGAAAGAAAATATTTTGGGCACAAGGCCGCACTTTGAAAGGTAGAAGAGATAAATAGAAAACTTCAGGGCTTTTTGATGTGCTCATGTGCTCAAGAGAGGGAGACACACAAGGGAGGATGTAGAGCGTATGCTTGAGGGAAAAAAATATTAGGCTTCGGGCTTCCCAAGTGCTCTATATGCTCAATGGAAATAAGGAGGGCACATGGTACAAAGATGAAGGCTAAAGGGAGAGGATTCAAGGCTCTGAGGTGTGCTCATGCACTCAAGAAGGAAAAGGAGGCTTCATGGTACATTATCGAAGGACAAATATTAGGGCTTCAGGGATTCATGGTGTGCTCATGAACTCAAAGGGCTAAGGAGGGTACATGGCACATTGCTAAAGGCTAAAGGGGTTAATCTTCAGGTCTTTGGGGTGCACTCATGTGCTTAAGGAGTGTGCTCAAAAGAAGACGTGGCTCTTCATAGGCGTAGTTTAGAACAAAGAAGGGGAAATATGATTTAGGAGTGTGCTATGCGCTCTTGGAGAAAAACAAAGGATTCTCGATCAAGGATTAAGAGTGCATTCATATAGTGCTTGCCTTAATAATTGGCAGAGGATTTTCATTAGTCTGGTCCTTGGTGTAGAGAGGAAGTTCTTTGTTGCTAATTTTGTGATTAAAATGTAAGTGAACATGTCACAACATAGATGCCACAAAGAGTGAATGAAGAAAGAAAATTGGGTGATAGCGAAGTGATAAAGGAGGTCACCATTGGTGGCATGTATAGCACATGATCCAAAAAACCAAAGTATCACAATCGACATAGATAGTATAGAAAAATAACCACATCAATCACCATAATTTCCAAACTTAGTGAGTATCATTATAACACATAAAGGGCCGGTGATATGACCAATCTCGAGATCAACTGGTAGTTAGCTGATACACTTAGCCTTTAATTTTCTCATTAGTCCTAGCTTCATGCACAATCATAAAAAAATTATTCACACTTAGGAGAGGGTTTTCGTGTATTAGCTTAATTATCATTATATGTGAAGATTCCATACTCATGGTATTATGTTTAATAAAGATATAAATTAATTTTAAACTTATAAAATTCATAAGAGTGGATCTACAACCTAGTATGGGGGTAGATCTCAGGTAAAAGCCTAAACACGTAAACGTAAAAATAACATAAATAAAAAATATAGATATAGTAAATAAATAATATATAAATAAAACTAGAGGTATGGTATTAAATAAAACTCTTTTTATATTTACTCCATAAACCTCTTTATATTTATGAAAATTCAAAAAAAATAGGCTTTATTTACGTGAAGCCTATGAGCCAAATACATGGGACAAATAATTACTAATGAAAGAGGTAATGAAATAAATAAATATAAAAGAGGTATGGTAAAAAAAAAAATATATCAAATAGGATTAGAAATCAACATCTAATAATATACCAAGCATATGGGCCAAATACAATGTAAATAAAAGAGATATGATAAATAAATAAAAATATAAATAGACAAGAGGTATGGTAAAAAATAAAACCTCCTCTTATATTTACTCCATAAACCTCTTTATATTTACTAACACTAAAAAAAGAAGTTTTATTTAGGTGAATTGTATGAGCCAAATACCATGGGCCAAATTACTATTAATACCATGCAAAAAGCATTATTAACCCTATTATTATTATTATTAAATCTAATATTCATATTAATATTATTAAATTTAATAAGTTTGGATTAATACAATATTAAATTTGTTATATTATAATATATATTAATATATCATGATATGTAAGGACTCTAAATATATGTGGGAGGGAAGAAAAAAGACAGTGATAGAGGTGGAGAATAAGGTGAGTGACAAGGAAGAGATGGAGATAAATTGGAAGGAGACGGGAGAGGAGGAATGAAGAAAGAGAGAGGAGAGGAGTGAGAGATAGAGAAGGCTAATAGGAGAGGGACACACAAAGATGGAGGGGGGAGAGAGAGAAGGAGAGAGGGAGGGAGATAGTGTTAGGATTGGATGATAGATAGAGAGAGGGAGAGAGGAGGAGAGAGGGAGGGATAGGGATATGGTGTTGGAGGGGGAGAGAGGGAAGGAAGAAGAGTGACATAGAGAGTGGGAAGATGAGAAAGAGTGAGGGAGTGACAAGGGAGAGATGGAGAGAGAGTGTGTATTTTTTAGGGTGAGATAAAGAGATAAAGAAGGAGAGTAGAGAGAATGGGGGAGAGAAGGAGAGAGGAGAGATGGAGGGATATAGTAACAGAGTTGGAGAGAGAGAGAGAGAGAGGTTGAAGGGAAAGGGAGAGAGAAGAAGGGGAGAGAGGAAGGAAGAGAGAGAGAGAGGATGTGAGAGAGTAGAGAGAGGGAGGGAAAGAAATATGGAGTTGGAGGGGGAGAGAGAGGGAGGAAAGAAGAAAGAAATAGAGAGATAAAGACAGAGAGAGAGAGAGAGTGATAAGGAATATGGAGAGAGAGGGAGAGAGGACAACAGGAGGGAAGAGAGATAGAAGTGTGGGAGATGGAGAAAATGGGAAGAGAGAGGGAGGGAGGAAGAGGAGGAGGGAGGGATAGATAGATGTATTATAGAAAGAGAGTGTATGTCTTGGGGGTGATATAGAGAGACAAAGAGAGATAGAGATATAGATGGATAGTGAATAGAAAGAAGAAGAAAGAGATGGAGAGGGAGGGAGGGACATAGAGATTGATAGATATGGAGTGAGAGAGCATGTATGTTTGGGGGGGTGAGATGGAGAGATGGAGGGAGATATAGATATAGATGGAGGGGGGAGAGAGGGAAGAAGATTTCTTGCACTAGATGCATTGATTTCAATGTAGACCTTGATTTCTAATAATATTTGATTGTTTTTACTAGATGCATTGATTTCAATGTAGAAGATTTCTAATCCTATTTGATTGCTTGCACCAAATGCATTGATTTCAGTGCAGATGGTGATTTATAATCATATTTGATTGTTTGCACTAGATGCATTGATTTAAGTGTAGATGTTGGTTTATAATCATATTTCTTACTTGCACTAGATGATGCATTGATTTGAGTGTAAATGTTGATTTCTAATCCTATTTGTTTGCTTGCATTACACGCATTGATTTCAGTGTACATGTTGTTCTCTAATCTTTGTTTATTACTTGCGCATTGATTTCAATGTAAATGTTGTTCTCTAAGCTTTTTTATTACTTACATTAGATGCATTGATTTTAGTGTAGAAGTTGATTTCTAATTTGCGTATGATGGTACATTAATTTTGATTGGATTAACATTGTGCATTGATTTCAGTGTAAGTTGGATTAGCATTGTGCATTGATTTTGACAATGTACATTGATTTTTGTGTTAAACTAATTCAACCTATTAATATTTACTATAATAGCTTAAGCTAAAGATTTAAATGGTTTACGATTTAAGCTGTCATTTTCATATAATTGATATGAAAAGATGAAAAAAGTAACAAGGTTTATGATTTAGCCTGTCCTTTTCATATAACAAATATGAAAAGATGACAAAAGTAACCACGGTGATCACAGAAGTAATATTTTCATATAATCAATATGAGAAGATGACAAAAGTAACAAGGTTTATGATGTAACTTGTCCTTTTCATAGGTTTATGTTTTAACCTGTCATTTTCATATAATCGATATCAAAAGATGACAAAAGTAATGAGGGTGATGACAAAAGCAACAAGGTTTATGATTTAACCTGTACTTTTCATATAATTTTCATATAATCGATATGTAAAGATCACAAAAGTAGCCACCAATGTAAAGAGAATCACAATGAAGACTATTTGTAATTGATTATATTCTAATTATTCACATTTTCTATCATTCAACATTATTACAATGTCACTTTAAGTTCAAAAATGTATTTCATCATTTTTCATTATTAAAGTTATTAACAATAGGTAACTAAGAAAATTTAAAATTAAAATGAGCAGGTTAATGTCACACATATTTAAATTATCATATTAATATTAGATGAATTTACATATTATTGATAAAATTAATCATATGTTCATTAGATTTTATTTGGCCGCACACCACTGAAACAACCTAGATCCATCTTAACTCTGGATCTATGAAATGCCCAGAGGGATCAAATATCTGGAACTACAAACATTTTCTCAAGTTTTGCACTAAAAAAAGAGGTTTTCACTAGGCTCTTGATAGATCCAGAGTTAAGATCAATATAGGGTAGTTATTAAACATAATATTAAATTATTATAATTTTTTTAAATAAATAAAAATAATGACGTAAAAAAACATTATGCATGTAAAAATCATATGATTTGCATTGACTTTTCCTTTCTATATTTAGAGGAGATGATAAGTGGGTGATATTACCTCAAAAACATCAATTATACATAATTAATATATTTTTCAATGACCTTTTTTTTTCTATATTTCTAAGAGATAAGAAGTGAGTGATATTACGAAAAAACATCATGCATATACATGGTTAATATGTTAAACAAAAATATGATTAATATGATTTTTGAATGACATTTCTTTTCTATATTTTGGGAAGATTTCTTCTCTATATCTTAGAGAGATGAGAAGTGAGTGATGTTAAACTAAAATATGATTAATATGATTTTTGAATGACATTTCTTTTTTATATTTTGGGAAGATTTCTTCTCTATATTTTAGGGAGATGAGAAGTGAGTGAAATTACCTCAAAAACATCATGCATGTACATCCTTAATATGTTAAATGAAAAAAAAAATGATTTGTAATAACATTTTTTTATATTTATTATGATGAAGAGTCGTCAAAAAATAGTTAATATATTAATATGAAATTAACTATTGAACAACACCCATGAGAACTCTTCAATGTAATGGAAAAATTTCTCCATAGGCAAGAAGAGGGTCAAAACATAGTTAATATATTAATATGAAATTAACTATTGAACAACACTCATGAGTACTATTCAATGTAATGGAAGGATTTCTCCATGGACAAGAAGAGGGCCATATTGATGGAAAATAATTGAGAAAGAGATTAAAAAGAAGTCTAGACATATTACAAAGGGAGAAGGAAAGCTGATTTATTTAACCAATTCAAAATAAAATGGAGGCATGATAATTTAACGCTGATTTATTTAACTAATTCAAAATAAAATGGAGGCATGATAATTTATTTTCATGCAGTGTTGAAAATATAATTTAAAATTTATGAATAAGTTTTTGTTAATTGAATACTTGATTTTTTTTGTATGGAAAAAAATAATATATAATTAAAATTTACAAATAAGTTTTTGTTAATTGGTTTTCTTTTATGGAAAAAATCAATAGTTATATAAAAAAAACTGAAATTTTTAATAGACAAGGTATGAAATTGAAAGAATAAAATCAAAAGTAAAAACAAAAAAATCCAATAAAAAGTTATTTTTGACTATCTTTCAAACAACATCATAACAAAAAAGATGTTTTTTTTTTTGTTTTTAATAGACTTACAAATATGGTACAAAATTGAAAGAATAAAATCAAACCCGAATAAATATAAAAATATAAACCAGAAAAGTTATTTTTCCTCAAAAACATCAAAAGAAAAATAGCTCCTACCAAAACTTGGGTGAACATCCAAATAATAAACATTGAGTTAGAAAAAATTGTAAAGGCCAAAAAGGGGATCATTTATTGGGTGAACATCCACATAATAAACTTTGAGGTAGAAAAAATTGAAAGCCAAAAAAGGGATCATTCATGGGTATGATGGAAAACAGTTAAGAGATAAGCAAATTGCAAAGGAAAAGATAGCTTCTACCAAAATTTGGGTAAAGAGCTCAATAATAATCATGGAGTAAGAAAGAAGTGTGAATGCCAAAAAAAGAGTCATTTATTAGTATTGATGGAAAACAAATAAGAAAGAGAGATTTCACAGGAAAAGAGAAATCAGATTTATGCAAAATTATTCTACTTAACGAAATATAATTTAAAACCACCCTACTTTCTTCACACAGTGAGAAAAGCACAGTCTAAAATTTAAAACAAAATTCGTTTAAAGATAAATTTATTAGATATTTTTATTTTCTTTCATTAAAAAAATATTAGCATTAGCATTTAAAAACCAATGATTTTTTTAATAGAATTCCGATTTCCAACACTTCCAGGGGTAAAAAAACCGAGAAACAACGAAATGCTAAAACATTACACAGCATTTTGTGTGTTTCTTTTTCATTTATATATGGTTTTTTAGTTGATTTTGATTTATGTGGATTTGTTTAGAAAAGTTGTAGTTAATTTCACATTATTGAGATCAAATAAAGAAGGCTTGTTTTCAATTAATTTAAACTAGCATTTGCACCAGATGTTGCAAAGGAAACGCCGTAAGGCATAAATTGAAAAACACAAATACAACAAAAGAATACTTCGATAAAGAAAAAAAATATATTGAACGCTCAAATCAATGCCCCATTAACTGGAACCACTTAGTAGACATATCTATCAACATTAGATTTATACACAATGATCAAGAAATTTCCCATATACAAACAACACCTTCCACAAGAACATTTTGTCACATCCACATTTTAAATAATAATAACAGAGAATAAACCAATTCCTCTAGTACCAAAAAAAATCAAATTTATTATTGATAAAGAATTTCATGCCACATAATATAACATTTTGCTCATTTATTTATCACTTCTATTCCAAAATAAAAGTAACACCGAACATTTATTTTATCACACCACTTACATTTCCAGAGAATCTCCGTAGTAATACAATTGCACGTCCTTTGTACATGGTCTTGGTAATGTAGCAGGCTGCAGCAGGTTTTTTAACTATCTGTTAACAATTAATTCTAAGATTGAAACAAGTTAACTGTAAACATAATGATGATACTGTCGTACTATTGTTGTACTATCATTAAGATCCTATTTCCTAGGCGGAAAAAAGAAGTGGAATGCTTAGAGATCATAGATAAACTGCTCAAATTTGTCCAACTGATGATTTTGTAGGGCAATGTAGATGTTGAGGCCACCGTCGTTTTTTCCATT
>APFE031349066.1:4444-24947 GCA_000404065.3 Pinus taeda
GATATAAGTGAACTTTTCCTCCCCGAACCAACTTCCTATTGATGTTAAATCAATCCCTGCTTGGTAGGAAATCTTAGGGGCAGGCTTATTAAAAATAGAATGATGAATGGGCAACATGAAGCCGTTGCAGATTTGGTATAAATGGTGCTTGGAGTTGGTTTTCCACAACTTTTGATGGTATATGTGAATGGGTGTGGGGTCTTGCGATGTCCACCTCCATCCGAGCACAGGGAATTTAGATTTAAAACACAGGATGTCTAGCATATAAGCGCTATAGTAGAATGGGGGAATAAGCCTTTCAGTGACGCAGGATTTGGTTCTAAAATCAAGAACTGCGGTTGCTAACTTATCGGACAGTATAGTTGCCCAATCCATTATTTCACCATTACATGCTGCTTCCATCAAGGGAACCATTTCTATAGTAAAATTAACGGAATCATGTAATCCCCACAACCTACACATCATTATCCCAGCATAGCAATAAGGAGAGCATAGAGAATCAACCGAGTACTTACCCGAAGATTCATGCTTGTGTTTTGCTGGATTTTGCCTCCAATCCCAAATGGGTTCGGATTCAGTCTCGTTCTCATCTCGGCATTTCTCCAGAAATGCCGTGTTGTAATTCTTCTTTGGGACAGGTAAATGATACATTTGCCTCAAATCCTCAGCTTGAAAGGAACTGAAAATTCTCCCATCTCTGGTGCTAAAGGTTCTGTCTATGATTGGGATTTCCTGAATTGCCCATCTCACCACATCTGTATATGGGAGGATTTGTTCCCGAGTTGCTATCCGATGAAGAAAAGAGTTAGCTAAGTCCTTTAGATTAGCGTCAGATTTCCGAGTGCTATCTGCTGAGGCTTGTACTAATTTCATCATTGGTCCTTCAGCTTCAATCAAATTATAAGTACCTTGCCAAGTAGTTTTGGCGAGTCCTAGGCATGTAGTATCCGATATCAATCCTTTCTTTTTAGTTTCTGGATCAACGATGAGTTGTCCTGTGGCCGGCGAAGCGGAAGCGATTGCAGTTTTCTTAGAATTCTTCCCCATTCTGCTTGAATTGGTTACTTCGGAAGAGTTCTGCACAGGAGTGAAAATGGACGTAATACAGAAAATTGATAGTGCAAATCGAATATGAGTGAGATATATATCAATAAATGCATGGTGAATGATTAACTTAAGGTGGCCGCGGATACAATCTGTTGGAAGATTTTTTAGGCTTACTGTTTCATTAAATGGCCGTTAAGACCTGTCAATCCTTTAAATGCCCATCATTTCGATTATTGGCCGAATGATTTATTTGAAGCGTGCCTTGGATGTTTTGGTAGTTGAGCGCGGATGAATGGCTATTCAGAAGATAAGGCTTTTAATACGAATTAATCGTAATAAACCCGCTTTAAGATTTTCTTTGAAATTCGCACTTTTGGCTTTATCGCAATCGGGCATCGGGGAAATCTTAAATTGTTACATTGGTTCCATTTGAATCCCCGATCGCCGATAGTGATATCACATCGCATCGGGAGTATTGACAGGGGCACTTTAAAAGCATGCATGGTTAATCGCCGATCACCGATAGCGATATCGCATCGCATCGGAGCGAAAGGGAGTTTTATTGCGCCAACTTATTATTGCCGATATCCGATAGCCTATTTCACATCGGAGAAAACCAATGGGTTCTTAAGTTGTGCTTCCCTTGTCATTGCGATATGCGATCTTACGATCGCTTTATCGCAACGATAAAAGATTAATCATTTATATATAAGGCCTTTGATTGGTTTATCAAAAAAAAGGTTTAGTAATGTTTTTATTTTGTTTTCGGACCTTTTTGAGTAAGACTAAGTTGATACCAATTAAAATTAAAAAGGGACCCATTTCACATTATAGTTTTGGGATAATAATGATATGAAATGTGGGGTTGTTGTAGGGCACAACATGTCCCAAGCCTGGTTCAATATGGAAGAGCCCTTAATGGTCCCATTGAGCTCGATGAGATGTTCATGCAAGTGGGTAGGAACATATTTCGCTTTCTAGATGATGCCCCAGGGGGAGTTTGGGTTTACAATGGATCACCACAATGTTTTGGCTCCCAGGGTTTTCCTTAAGAGCTCAAGACCCCTCAGACTGAGATAGCCTGCTTTTTTGGGTGTACACAATTTGTCCTAAGTCACCAACCCCCACTTCTACTTCTTTTCTGAGCCTCTCCACAAGAATTTTCTCTAGAGGTTTCTGAGAGTGTTGGAGATGGATTTGGGGGCTGCAAGGGTAAAGTAAAAATATTGGGGTATGGCCTGTAACACAGACTTGACTAGAACCAAACAACCTATTAAACTGAGAGATCTGAATGTCTAGTTAGCAAGTATTTTTCCATTTTGGTGATAAGATATTCCTAAGTTGAACAAGCCAGAGGCTTTTTAGTGAGAGGGACTACAAGGTATTTTAAAGGGAGGTTGCATCTCTAAAATTACATTATTCTAGCAATGTTCCTTCAGATGGCTAGAGGGGTGTTAAAGAAAAAAAAATGGACTTTTCTTCATTTATAGAGGTGCCATAAGTAGTAGAGAAACCTAAGAGGATGGCTTTGAAGGATAAGGCTTCTTCGATTGTGGGGAAGCCCATTAACAAGGTATCATCAACAAATTGCTGATGAGTGGAGGGAGGGGCAAAGGTATAAATCTTGAGGCCAGATAGGGAATTGGTGGAAGAGGCAGCTGTGATGGATCTGCTGAGGCCCTCTGTCATTATGACAAAAATGAAGGGAGAAATAGGATCCCCTTAATGAATGCCTCTAGATGGGCTGAAGGGTTGAGATGGGGAGCCTTTTAGGAGAATCGAGAAGAAAGCCCCTGAGACCATCACCATAATCCATTTAATGCAATCCTTGTGAAAACCAAAAGCTATAAGGACATCATTCATGTATTCCCAACTGATTTTATCGAAAGCTTTAGACATGTCCAATTGCATCAACATTCTAGGCTTCCTCTAAACTTTAAAATAATGGATTAATTCATGGGAAAGGATGATGCTATCTAGGATTTGCCTCCCTTCCACATAACTAGTTTGGTGTTGGGAAATCAAAAGAGGCAAGATGATTTTTATTTTGTTGGCCAAGACTTTTGATATGATCTTGTATATGACATTACAAAGGACCATAGAACGAAACTTGTTTGGGGAGTCAGCGCCTTCATCCTTGGGAATTAAGGTTGGAAAGGTGGCATTAAGAGCTTTTAAAGCAGACTTTTGAATTCTTGACTCCTCCACCAAGGCATGAACCTCATTTTTTAGCATAGGCCAGCAGGATTTGTAGAATTCTATGGTAAATCCATTCAGACTTGGCACTTTACCATTGGACATAGTCGTAACAACTTCCTCCACCTCTTGCATTGTAACTTTTCTCAATAGCATTTTATTGTGATCCTCAGTGAGGATACCCGAGATGTTGTTCGTTATGTCTTGAATAACCCTTTCTCGATTAGTCCTGGGCTCTGGTAGGAGAGTGTTGAAGTACTAATTTAGTTCATCTTCCATGTCCTCATGAGAGTGGATAAGTTTTCCTTCTTTATTTTTTAGGGCCAACACACTATTGTGTCTTCTATGTTGTATCATCGAACAGTGAAAGAAAGATGAGTTCCTTTCTCGACACTTTAGCTAGTTAATGTGGGATTTTTTATGCCAATGTTTCTCTTCTTGAGAGACCCTTTCCTCCCAACTTTTTTGAAGATTTATATATTCTTGTTTCCTTTGTTCAGTGATGCCCTCATTAATGATTTGTTGTTGCAGGATTTCCATTTTAAGTTCCAGGTTCATTTTGTCAATGATGATGTTGCCAAAAGTTTCCTTGTTCCATAGTTTGATCTTTTTTTGATGGATTTCAGTTTCTGCTAGAATTTATTCATCTTATTTCCAGTTTGGGGCATCAGTTTACTTCACCATTCTTTTATTTTTTCCATGAAATCTAAGTGCTCCAACCAAAAGGATTCGAATCTGAAGGGTCTATTCTTCTAGCTAGGGGAAATGTGAACCTTCAAGGATATTGGCCAATGGTCGGATCTTGATTGACAGAGAATTATTGCCTCTATTTCCCATGAGGTGAGATAGATTTCTTCTGAAAGAAGGGATCGGTCAAGCCTAGGAGTAATTTTTCTGTCTCCTCCTTCTCTATTATTCCAAGTGAAAATTCCATTGTTCATAGGGATGTCAATTAGACTAAGGACTTTGATGGTGGACTGAAAAGCCTCAGAGTCCTTATCAAGTTTTCTTATGCCTCCATTCTTTTCCCTGAGGTTTATCACCATGTTGAAGTCACTACAATAATTTTTAAAGGAGGTTTGATGGAATCAAGGAGTTTAGATATGCTTTGCAACATCTTGATTCATTCCACAGCTCTGTGTGGATCATAGATATTAGTGACACAGATGCTATCGTTGGTGCCAATGGTTTTCAAAACAGTGGTGATGGAGTGTTTTGTGGCAACAGAGGAGGTAAGATCATACGGAGAGCTTTCCCACATGGTCATGATCCCCCCTACTGATTTAATGGCCGAGTTCATGGTGTAATTGTATTACTTGAAACAATTTTTTTGAAGGAGAGTGAGGTGATCCATCTCAAGTTTGGTTTCTTGAATTAAAAGGATATCCGGTTTATCAACTAGGAGCCTGGTTTTCAAGACTCTTTTCTTTCCATGACCATTGAGTCCTCTAATATTCCAAGAGATGCAATTCATTGGTAAAGAGTGGGAGTTAGGGCTAGGGCCTTTACCTTTCCTTCGTTAATGAGTCTAGCGCCAAGTTCTTGAAGAAGCTAGCTGGTTGTTTTCCTTCCTTTTTTTTGACTTGGGCCTTTTAGGTTGTATTTTCCTATTGCCATGTTTTCCAGAATGTCGTTAACGCATTGTTTTCAGGTGGTGTTTGACTTGAGCTCTGCTTTAATTCCTCTTGAAGGAGGTATGCTGCTTCGATTTTTTGGATTTGGTCTTCTGGAATCACAACAAACCATTTTTCTTCCATTCTTATGTTACTGATAAGAGTTCAACTCCTTCCGATGCCTCTTATATTATGTTTTCCTCCGGGGTAGAGTCCACCAGTACTTGTTCCACTTCTATGTATTCCTATAAATTCTCGTCTTCCTTGTTGTTGTGATCCAAGTAATGATCCTCTTACCTCTGGTTTGTTGTGTTTTGTTTATCCTCTTTGGCCTCCTTGTCATTTGATCTATTTGAGAGTGGTTGTTCTTGCAAATTATTCAGGGCTTCAATTTTTTTTAGGCTAGCTGCCTGGTGCTGTTCTTTCTTTCTGTTAGTTTTCTTGTTGTTTTTATTCCTTGTGTTTACTCTGGTGAAACCCCATTCATCCTTTTTCTTGCTAACCTGCTCACTGTTTTGAGGCATTTTATTTTGTGGAAAGTCCCTAAATAGGTGCCCATGCTCATGGCATTTTCTACACCATAATGGGATGTGTTCATATTCAATTCTCTAGAGCCAGACTTCATCCCTAAATAGTAGTTTTATGGCTTTCGGAAGGGCTCCAGAGACACCAATGTAAACACATATTCTGGCATATGAAACATACTGTCCAGTTCATGTGCCCTCAGACATTTTTATATATTCACCTAGTTGGTCTCCAATGCCTTTAAGGAAGGAAGGAGCCCAATAATTAGTTGGCAGGGAGTAGAGGCAAACCCAAACCGGTACCATAGTGAAGTCCTCTTTCTTAGGAGTGAAGTTTTATTTCTAGAATCTCATGTACAATCCTGCAGAGTTGAAGAAGTAGGGTCATCCCTCAAATATTCCATATCTATCTTCTAAGAGATCGAAGATGAATGTATAGGACCCCTTTGAACCTAGTTGTAGTCTAATTTCTCCCTTTGGTTTCCATTTGGCTTGAATCCACCAATTTAGTGCTTTCTCTGTGGGCCAGATACCCATGAATTTGCATATTACTGAATGTTCTTGCATAGAATCTCTATAAATAGATACCCTCGGTTTTTGGATTGCTAACTCTGGGGTTTTTTTGGCTTTTGGGTTGCAGTTGCTCCTTGGTTTTGTTCTTTCTTTTTGCAGATGTTCCTTTGTGGTTTCTGCCTCCATAGTTGCTGAAGTATTTGCAAAGGTAGTGCCAGTCATAGTTTGAGCCTCTACATTTTTCCCTTTATCCTTTTGTTTAGCCCTTGCTTTAGGGCTCGTTCTAGAGGAGTGAAAGGCTGTGCATGAAGCTAGCTTGGTGAAAAAAGAAGACTCTTGCTCCTGCGGTCGACCAGTGACAATGTCGTGAAAGGAGGGAGCCTCACGGCCATCATCCAACTCCTCCATGGAGGAAGGAGAGGCGAGGGAAAGCCCAGGCAGTCAAACACATCAGCTCTTAGAGGGTAGAAGCCAAGAGAGCATAGGGGATACAAGAACTAGAGCTTCATATATTCAGAGCCGTCGCTACCATCATCCAGATATTTCCTTAGATGTATTTAATTCTTATTCCCATGTGCAGATGTTATTAGCTGGATTGTTTCACATATTGATGTGAAGACCATGAATTTGAGTAGTAACAATGAATGGAAGCTTGCTACTTTTCTGGTAGCAGAGTACCGTCATATGTACAATGTTCCCAAGCCAGAAAAACTCATGGATTTATACTTCTATGCCACCAATAACTATATGGGCACGAAAGATGTTTCTAAAAGTACGTTTTAATAGACACCCATGAATACTTATAAGCTAAATTCTCTGAGGAGGACCTATTATTTGTTGATCATCTTAGCTTGCATAATATACGATCAACAAAGAATAATGACCTTTCCTGAAGAGTGGGAAATATTAATGAACTAGGTTGTGAATGAGGGGAAGTCATTCAATTGGTCAGACTTGTTGGCTCGACAGCTAAGTATCCATGTAGGCAATACACTCGACCCTCACAAGGGAAAGCAAGTGAAATTTTATATGTCTACATATTTACTAGATGCAATTTGTTCACATAGTGCATTCCCTAACATGAACTTGACTTGGACACCTTGAGACCCTGTTGTACACATTCATTGCAAACTTATCTCATATTGCAGCCATAGAGGAAGAACCACCTTGCATGTCACGTGGAGCAATGGAAGTAGTATCAGAGATCATAGATTGGTTTGCCTCACCAGATGGCACCTTCCTTAGAGTGTTCGATGGTCAAAATTAGTGGCATATTTTAGCGAGGTATGCCACCGACAATCTTTCCATGCAAAAAGTTTCATATTATCTCTCCACGGGGTTGTCAGCAGCTTTGCATAGGAGGAAGAAAGCACCTTGGCCAACTCTTCCCATGCAAATTGGATTGTATGAGATAAAGAACCCGAAGGTCGTGGATACTGAAGGAAAAGCTATAAAGAAGTTTGCATTCGGTATTCGAGACTCTAATCCTCATGATTACCGTGGTATTTTCAAAGACGACTGAGCAAGAATTCACTGTCAGTCGATCAGCGGGGAATTTCACTAGCAGGAGGAGGATCCAATGAAGAATTGCTATAATGCTTTCAGGTCTCGTAAGTCAAATAGTTTTGCATGAACTTGACAGGTGACTCCACGGAAGGAAGCTACTCCAGAAGCAGTTCCAGCAGAAGGGAGAAACCCCATGCAGGATAATGGAAAGAGAAAGTTTGCTTATAGTCCAGGGGGAGAATGAAGCTACAAGATGAAAGTAGATCCAACTATTATGAAAGTGACTTTAGCAACAAAGGTAAAGCGGAAACAGAGGATGTAGAGAGCAGAATGGAGGAAGAGGGAAGAACATAAGAGATTGGAGGAAGAAAAGCAGAAGCAAGAACAAGATGAGAAGTAGAAGCACAAAGAAGAAGAAAGGAAAGGTGCAATAGTAGATGAAACAACACAAAAACAAGTTGAAGAGCAAGAACAGATCAACAAGCAACAAAGGGAGAGAGCGGAGAAGTGTAGGACCAGGAGCATGCTTAACAGGTTGAAGAATTGATAGAGATCATAGACATGGAGGATGAATAGAAGCCGCAGAATTGATATGTTGACCTAATGCCTAGCACACAACAGGTCACCATTCAGTCTCCACCACCTCCAGCAGTTGAGTCAACTCCAAGCGAGGAAGGGGAAGTTATTCCTCTTTATGATGATCTGGTTATGGACACATAAAATCTATCGTACAATTAACTCTAGAAGAAGATTATACAAGTGCGTAAGAAACATTTTCCAGATGATCTTGCATCTCCTTCTTTTATGAGATAAAGGGCCAATACAAGGAAGAATCTCAGTACCATTGTCGCAACCAACTTGGCCTTCGCATGTGCACAAATTCTAACTCTGAGTATTTGATGGCTGAGAACAAGCAATTGAAAAGAACTTGCAGGCTTCCATGCAAGAGGTTGAACATCTCCACGCAGCAGCTCAAGGCGCAACTTCCACACAGGTCCATCTAGAGGAAATGAAGGCAGTGATACTTAGTGAAGTATCGAAACTTGGAGAGACCATGTAAAATATCTATGAGTAGCTTGTTACTGTGCCTAAGGTAGTTTTCCACGCGCATGGCTTGCATTAACAGTGTAAATATTTTGTCAAAACTCTTAGGAATGTACAAGTTACAATTGCTATAGTGCATGAATGGTCAATGTGATACAAAGGGGCATCGCTTTACTTGGGCAAGAAAATGAAGCAACAGGTAGAGCTCGAGAAAGCAAGAGTGTGGATGTTGATCCAGAAAAAGAAGCAACCCACCTCATTCATTGGTAACATTCAGGGCTCGTATGCACAATTATACAACAATATAGATTTCTTGGTGAAGTCCCACATGATCCCATCAGTTGGCTCACTCACTGAGGCCAAACCCTAGAACCAGGTCAGAAAGGAGATAGAATAATACTTGGAGCAACTTAGACAGATTGCCACCAAGGAAGATTTGGAGGTGAACCGACATAACATGCAAAACTACATCGGTGGCCCTGTACAAGTGAGGACAATGTTGTTCATGCTTCAGAAGGAAGTTGAAAATGGTTCCAAATCATTGTACCCGGGTTCCATAGAGGCTAGAGTTTGCGTCCATCCATACAACATCACACAGTTTGGGGATGTCATTGTTGCACAGTACAAAGCTTGGCATCGATATGTGACCCAAAGACATCAATTGGAAGTTGCTGAACTTAAATTATCCCAAAATCAAACATAATAGTGTTTTGTGGTGTTACGTTATCTAGTTAATTCTTCCCTATTTTGTTTGTACCAATGTAAATTGTAATATTATTTCATTTTCCAAACTTACTTGCGATGACATTAATCAATAAATTGATTACAAACTAATTTCACAATAAGATTTAATAATTCTAAATTATTGCAACGAGATTTGACAACTAACTTTTAATAATTCCCATTATCTTGGAAAATCTATACATAAATCAACATGTAATCATGAATGACGCCTTTACATCAACGACATTAAAGATAGGGTTATTCACATGCTCCAGCGCACGATACAATTGAAAATTAGTTAACTCGAGAGAATGACTTCATAGATTTATAAATGATGACTGCATCGAAAATTAATTTACAATGATCTCATGCACGAAGAGCTGGGCCCATAGTTATTAACACCGAGCAGAGAACGACTTCAAAGATTTATGAATGGTGCCTACGTCGAAAATTTGTTTACTGCGAGCTGGTGCACGAAGAGTTGGGCCCGTGATTTGTACCATTTTCCATTTTTTCATTTAACAATTAATGTCGATAAAAAATTAACAAATTCAACAATAAAACAAAGTTTAATATAAAACATAATACTTAAACAAATTATGCTCCTACCATGTAAAACATTAAATGGCTTTATGATGTTTTATAGAATTATTTTGTTAAATTTTAATGTTAACATTAATGGAAATATTATTATTAATTTATTAAGTAAAGTCTTTAGGTAGAAATTACATAAAAAAAAATTTGGTCGAGCCATTTTGAACTAACAAGTGTGGTTCATCATCAACACCAGATGAAGCCGTGAATTATGGCAAAATCATAAATAGAAAGTAATCTAGAGTAAATTTTTTTAAATAATTACTATATTTGAACAAAAATATTTAAATTATGATATTAATTTATTGATATATTAAAAACAAATATTATTAAGTAACTACTATATTAAATAATTAGTTTTTGATTTGAAACTAAAATTTTGTGTGTAAATGCAGGATATACTGAAGTAAGGCAATTGTTTAGTGTTGTCATAAGTGAAGGGAAAAGCAAAGATATGATTTTTTAGAAGCTAGAAGAAGGAAATTCACATAATCTTGTGATGCAGAGGAAAGAGCAGCTATTAAACATAGTTGTAGTGAATTATGCACATATTAGACAACTATTGAAGACTGAAGCCAAAGGAGAACAACTATTGAAGGTTGATACAAAAGACTTTGTAGATATTAAACAATTATTGAAGATTATTGACCTAGAAGAAAGCCAGAGTAAAGAAGGACTATATGGAAAAGAAGTTGTCAGAAATGTTGGCATAATGAAGAAACGGGGTAAAGCATTTGTGTTTAATGAAATTATTGATTCTAGTGAATATTTATATGGATAAACATGGCAATGTGAACTCAATTTGAAACAAGGAGTTGATTTTGAAGATCAGATCGAAGTAAGGAAGGGTGAGATCATAATGTCTCAGAAAGATGGACTGATGTTGAATTTGTAGTATGGAATTGTTGAACTAGAAATGAGTTCAAGAGATAATAGTAATAGGATTACTATTGTACCACAAAGAGTTATTGATGAATAAGAGGTTGAAAATGACATTTCAAAAGTAGACAAATATGATGCCATAATCATTAAAGGTGCATAAATTAAGTCACTGGAAGAAGAGGTATTCCAAGTACCTAAGCAAGCAAGAAGAATTTCTTAGTTTTCAAGAAATTTTTGGAATTGCAGGTATACTGAGAATTGAAGTAAGATGTGGTGAAGCCATGAATAAGAAACCAGAAGAACGAACTGGAATTATTGCAGGGGATCAATGGGGAAGGCATTTGTACATTTCAGAAATGTATATGGAAAATTTTTGGCACGGGGAGTATGATGTTCTTATGCAAGAACACATCCAGTTGTAGGAGGATAGTATTCATCACCTGAGAAGCGAAGTGGACAAAGAAATTGATGAGTTGTGGAGACTCATACAACAACATTCCAATAGAGTACATAGAGGATAAAAGAAAGAAGGAAGATTGGTTGGAAAGAATGGTATAGGTGAAGGTAATGGTAAATTTCAAATTGAAGTGTGGAAGCCTGACATAAATTGTGATGATGAGCAAAAAGCAGTAAGATATAGGAAAAAGACAGTAGCAGAAAGTGACAGCATAGCTAATGGGATAGCGTAGCATAAAGTATGGAGACTTGAAGGACAACCAACAAAAGCAGTAACCAAGGATAGACTACCGAACAAAGTATGGGATCCAGGAGGACACAGATCAGAAGCACATGATTAGGAGATCATGATTATTTTTAACCTTGGGAGTTTGATGCAGGAGCATCTAGACCTAGCCAGCAATGTGATGGTGTGGTCACATGTTGTGGTTAATGAAAGTTTGGAGGAAGAATTGGTTATTTAATTTGTATTAATTTCAAATTATGTAAGTAGTTAATTGTTGCCTAATTCTGAACAGAATTGGGAATAAGTGGCAAGTGATCCTCCCTGCGTGGAGATCAAGCCAACTAGTTAGATCGATTAGTTAGAGTAGGATGTGATTTCTAAAAATATTGTGAAGTCCTTTATTTGTGGAAGGAGATGGTTAGATAGCGCATATTCCTTCTTTTCTAAAACAAAGTTACAAAGAGATAGGATTCACGATGGACTTGTAAGCCTACGGGCATATTAGGAATAGAGGCCACTAATTTGAAGAATCAGGCTAGAGAGGAAAGATTCAGGAGAGGATTGAGTATAGCGAGAGCAAGAATATTGTTTAGATTGTATTTTGAAAACATAGATGTTTCATTTGTGTAATTCGGCCAAGGCGAGACTTTGGAATTATTGTATTGTGAATGAATGAATGATGCTGTGTTTATGATTGATTATCGAGCCTGCGGAAACCCTTGTATGCTTTCATATTCTTTGTATTCAGATCGGGTGATTATTCCTTTATTTTGTTATGTTTAACACCTAAATCGTACAATTGATGGAAGTCGGGGCTTTATTTGAAATATCCTTGTTTGATGCAAGGTCAGCAAGGTTTATTACATAGTTTTAGTTCCACGAGCGAAAATCCCATTTACACTAAGAATCGTCACATAACACAGAACTAGATCCAAAATCCAGATTTGAAATTTTATAAAGGGTGGCTTATATCCATATCGGGTCTATAAGAATATCGGATCGACACTTTAGAGTGGATAGATCTTTGGTTGGAGGATTACGACTATGCGATATGTGATTAAATTGTAGCCGTTAGATCGCGATCAACCATGACCATTGGATCGTGAAAGTAGTTTGCTACAGTGCATAGTATTTCAGGTGGTTGAAGAACTGTAAGCAGTATTGAATGATGATCACCTGATCCCATTCACCCTTCAACACGTAGTAGTGAGGGTGAATAGGGAAATCGCCTTATCGGGCAGTTAATCCCTGTGTTAACTGTATGCTCGAAACAGTTGTGAACTATTGGATTGGAAAAGGGAATGAACGGTGGAGATCAGCTGATCGGGGATCAGTGATCAGAGCGCGCAATAGGAAGGTGATGGACTGAGAGTAGACCCACTGATATATGTGAACGAGGATGTAAAATATTTGAGATCTGGTTAAGTGTTCAGAGCGGGGTTTTCTTTGTTTTTCCCGTGTTTCTATGTATTGCGATAAAGTTTGATTTCCTAGGGTTTTAAGGTAAAAGAGCAATGTAACACTTCTGACAGTGTAATGGCCCCGATAAGTATAAGTGGTCCCAATTTTAAAGAAAAAGCACCAAACTACGCTTCTGATATGTATATGTGGGCATGGAGTTTTAAAGGCTTATAAGGGTGTAATAGTCCTGAAGGTGTTTAGGGTGTGGCAACCATATGGTTGCGTCACAAGCACATTAAGTGGTGATTTTTATTTTTTTCAAAACAGTGGGAAATTTAATCTAATTTTCAATTCCATTATGCTAAAAATTTAAACTAGAAAGAAACATAGACATTACCTGGACATTTGTTTTGTCAGGGAGGCATTGTGGACACGTAATGGAGAAAAACAAATTTAGCACGGTTTGAAAAAATTGGAAACTCAAATAGTGAGCATGGTATGATAGGATGGTGATAAAGAGAAGCACCAACATCGAGGCACTTGAATGTGGCAAGAGTGGCATCAACGCTTTAGAGCTCTCCAACACAATAGATGGTAAAAATTAAAATTATGGTCGGGCAGGTTTTTTAAATTTAACCATCCTCTGGTATGTTTTGCTAACTGCACCACTATGGAACATATCCAAAAGAACCATGTTTTTCGTTTAACTGGAAAATATTACGGTGCTTTTCTAGACGCCTTGGGGAATTTCTATATAGGTATCACACTGATGCTTTTTTTCACTATAGAACTGCTCCTTTTTGGAAATTATAAACCACATAGCAATGCACTTTAGAAGATGCATAAGGTGTTTTGATAAGTTTACCACACCAGAGCGTCATTGGAAAATAGCACTGCATTTTTATGAAATTTAAAAATACAACAGTGCTCTCTAGTGCTATGCACCAGATTGTTTTACTACATGAAGGGAACCAGTTCTATTGACTATTCATGCATTGTCGCATTGTGTTATTTTGTGCACCATTTTTTTTTTGTTTTATCAAAATAAATTCTCCATGTTGCACCATGTTTTATGAAACACTGGTGCTTGTATGGATAGTAAAGAACCAACGTGTTTGTATATTTTAGACGCACCATACAAGAAAGATTTGCTAAAACATCTAGCTTCCCACCTCCACTACAAACAATTTTTTGGGCCATTTTTATAGGGCCTTCCACAAAAACCTCTACTACAAGGTCTTTTCCTTGTAGTGAATGCTCAAGAATAGGTACCTGCTACTACGAATGGATTATCTATTGGGCCAGGTATAAAAAACAAACTACTTCACCAAATTAGAGAAAAATCATGGTATGAGTGGTCAGCGAATCCATCAAAGTTAGTGAATTCATGAACTACATTCACGAGGTTAATGAATGAAATAATGTAGAATTTTCTATTTCCATTTGTTATTTTTTATTTGGATGATATAGTGGTATGCAATTCTAACTTCGAGTACCACATCTCATATTTGATGTAGGTGCTAGAGACATTAAAGAAGCAACAACTAGTTGTAAATCTCAAGAAATATGTGTTTGCAAATCAATATTTTGCGTATTTAGGAGATGCGATTTATGAAGGAGAGTTTAAGATAGATCTTGCCAAGATGGAGGCCGTCATGAAGTGGCTTGTGGCTACCAATGTTTCTGAGGTTAGGATTTTTGATGGCGCAATGGAGTACTTAAGGAAATTCATTGCCTCATTTTCAATGGTAGTAGCACTACTCAAAGCCATAATAGTGAGTGTCAAGAGTTTCTAGTGGGGAAAGGGTCAACATATGAGGTATTTTAAGGATTTGCATTGTAAAACTTGTAGCAACCCTTTAAAGTGGAGACAAATGTAAAATCCCTCATTATAACTACTTATTAATCCATTAAGATGCCAGAGGAAACATTTTTTTTTGTTTTACATTTAAAAGCAAAATAATTTTCACAATATTAATTACGTTTTCTTCAGAAAAGTTAAATAAATATCATATAAATATAAATATTCATATAAATGTGATGACTTATGCTCAAACAACGTCACAACCTTACCTTAAAATCACTTACACTAACTTTTCATTTATCAAAAATATTATTGATACTCTGATTTGTATATCTATATCTTAAAGTATTTAGTAATTCTCATTCGTTATTCCTTCCCTTTGAGAGCGAGCTTTGCAACTCCAAGGTTTCTCTTAACCTTTCTCATCTGAATCTTACTTCTATGCCTTTGATCCCTTATGTTTGGTCACATTTACGAGACTTTCATTAGCTCGATAAGGAGTTTGCATTGGTGTTCAAGGGTTATGAGTTCCTCCAGGTTAGGTTTTTCTATTCTTTCATTTCAATAACTCGTAGGGAAGCTCTTTCTGTTGCTAAATTAGAAATTCTTGGAGGATATTCCCTCCTTTTCAATTATGGTATTTATGCTCTGGTCATTTTTTGTTATTTTTTCTCCGTTCTTCTATTTGCTTGTTCTTTCGTTCTACGTGTCTCTAGGGTTAGTTTTCCACCATACACATTTAGGGTAAAACCATATTTACCAAACCTAAGATGACTCTTACTTCAAGTTTTGTAAATTTAGCTTTTCGTCTTGTTTTAATATCTTTATTTGCATTTACAAGTGCAGAATGGCGAAATGCAATGTCTTCTATAACTTAAGGTACAAAGGAAATTCCTTAATTGTAACACTGTCGAGGGTTTTGTTTTGTACATTTAACTCCTAACTTTTAAACAATTGTTTCACCCTTTTTAGGATTCAAAATTTATTCTTTTCTTTTATAGGTTCAACCCTTTTTAGGATTCAAAATTTATTCTTTTCTTTTATAGGAAGGGATAAACTTTGCATTCAACCTCATTGTTAAGGGCTCTTTCCTTTCAAATCTCTCATCTACCTACCAATACCTAGGTTCTTACGAGGACGTTTACTCTTTTCCAAGGCTCTTCTACCATGAGGCGAAGACCCTTTCTTGGGTTTTCATCTATGAGGATTTCAGAAACATTGGTTCACTTTACTTGTTATTTGAGCCATCCATTTGGTTAACTTTTGCATAATCCTTATGAACTATTATAGCCACTTATATTTATACATGTTTTTAATTGAATATGCATGGTTGGTTAACTATCGGAACTTGTTTTGCTAATAAAATATCCTTAAGCATGTCTCAACTTTAGCTTAAGGTTTTTCTCCCTTACTGTGGAAGTTGTAACACTTATTCATTTGTTATAAAATTCCTCAATAGACGTTAATTATGGTATTATTTCAAGGATTGTCTACACATAACCTATCCTATGTGGTATAAAAAGTGACATGATATTTAAGACACTTTTATTTTAAATTATGTATACATTATCGTTTCATTTCTTTGAAGGAATTCTTGTACAATTAGAATTTACATTTCACATATACAAATGATATAGAAATGGAAGAGTATACTTTTTCCTTATCTCTTTACAATATTTGAATCTTTTGTATAACATAGTACTCTTCTTTCTAGTTAAGAGTATCAACCTACTCTTAAATTTTCTTGATAGTAATAGAAATAGTAAATGTATGGTTCATTTATATTTTTTCAATAAGAATTGTAATTCTTCCTTTCTCTAGTGTCCATCTAAAATGATAAATGTTCAATTTTTTGTACACTATGTTCATTTATATATATATACTTTTTAATTCGAGATTCATATTCTAGGAGACTTGGCGGGGCATATCATGGGACTGCCTTCTCTTCTCATGACTTAACTATCTAGAACCTAGGTCTGTTACCAAACCAGAAAGGTAAGTGTCACAACATATCCACCTACTTATGTGGTAACTAACATGGTTTCACTTTTTATTTATTTAATCCTTTATATATAAACACCATTGTATACATACATACTTTATTTGCAAAGTTCTTTTAAACTACATCACTTCTTTATTGTTTAATCATGATAACCTGAAAAACCCTAAATGATAAACTAATTAAAGAGAACAACTTTATTACCCTTTTGTAACAGAATCATTTACCTTTGTAGTAGCACATTTTTGGAGTTCTTTGTAAAAATTTACCTTGTTCAACATTATAGTCTTGAAGTTTACTGATGTAGCCTCACATGTTACAAGTTATAATTGTGCAGTTCTAGGGCTTATCAAAAGCTTTTATTCTACACCATAATACACACATATTCCAACTAACTATCTATTCTACTCTCTCTGATATAACCATTTAATATTACTTACAATAATAAGATACTTATCTATTCTTCTCATGGGAATGTATAAAGAGCTCTAATGGTCCTCCCAACTATAAGCTAACTTTCTCAACCAGCTACCCCTGAGCTCCACTCCTTTTTGTGTTAGGTTCTAACCCTAACCTCTTTATTTATGTAATAAGCCCAAGGGGCCTAGTCATAGTCATAGTTAGTTAGTTGAGTTGATAAAACCTGTAAGCAGTTATCCACATTAATAATTGTAAAGGGTTGACCCGCATTATATAAAAGGGACAATAATTAGTTACAAATGGGCCATAGTTAATAAATAAAGTGGTTGACCCATATTATGAAAGGGTGTTATCAGAAAACTAGTGTCCATCCAAAGCTGCTAGTCTCACTAAGACGGGTAGCTATCTTAGAAACAAACAAAAGAAAGTTACTTTTGTTTTCCTTTATGAGAGATAGATGAGAAAGAAGTAGAGAATACCAACCTCAGTCTTTCACTAGTCCCCTTGCTTGTTTCCTCTCTCCCTTGATAGAGATTTCACCACTCCTTTCTCACTTGTCCCGCTTCAAAGAACACCTGTAGAGTCAAAGCAACAAAATACCATCAAAGTATAGAGATCTATAACCATAAACAATATAGGATCAAATGTATATTAACCATACAAATGCATACATAGATACAAGATTCATAGATATACAAGTATATGGAGGAAAAATCAAATAGCTTTATTGATAGAAGTAGTAGAAGAGAGGATTACAACCAAGTTGTTAGATCCAACACCATCCTCCCAGCATGAAAGCCCTCTTCACCTCATGAAAAGCTAGATCACCCAACAATACAATGTTTCACAGAGAAACCAACAACACTTCCTTACAACATACAAAATTCCAGCCTTTGGATCTCTAGGATGAGGGATCCATATATAGATATTTGCAAGTGGGTGAGTCAGCTTCTGGGATTTTGATTAGTGTCATTTCACTGATATTTCTTGGTTCCACTTGGAGATTTCATGATCTCTTACTCATCCCTGGGCGAATTCAAAGAGGCAAGTGTTAAATGAGCAGTTTCTAGAAGATTCTCTGGGTTTCCACCTAGCAAACTACCTCTGCCATTTGTCTGCTCTCGCTCATTGCACCCTTTGCATGTGACAGGTGAGATGCATCGCACCCTCAGCATGGAGCAGTCTGTATGGTCTAGTTTTGACCAGTTCTGAACAGTTTTTCAGGGATAACTTCTGGGAAATGATGTAATTAGTTGACCTTGTTCCTTTAGGGTATGAAACAACACTTTTATGGGTTTAGAAGCCCTTGGTTTATGGACATATGTGATTGGGGTTGCAGTGTCGAAATAAGATGGGTAGCTATTCAGATCTACTAGTCCCACTAAGATGGGTAGCTATCTTAGAAACAAACAATTCAAAGTTACTCGTGTTTTCCTTTATGAGAGATAGATGAGAAAGAAGAAGAGAATACCAACCTCAGTCTTTCGCTAGTCTCCTTGCGTGTTTCCTCTCTCCCTTGATAGATATTTCACCACTCCTTTCTCACTTGTCCTGCTTCAAAGAACACCTGTAGAGTCAAAGCAGTAAAATACCATCAAAGCATAGAGATCTATAACAATAAACAATATAGGATCAGATGTATATTAACCATACAAAGGCATACATAAATACATGATTCAGAGATATACAAGTATATGGAGGAAAACTCAAATCGCTTTATTGATAGAAGTAGTAGAAGAGAGGATTACAACCAAGTTGTCTGATCCAGTGCCATCCTCCTAGCATGAAAGCCCTCTTCACCTCATGAAAAGCTAGATCACCCAACAATACAATGTTTCACAGAGAAGCCAACAACACTTCCTTACAAAATACTTCCAGCCTTTGGATCTCTAGGATGAGGGATCCATATATGTCTTGGTTTATAGACATATTTGGGCACTACAACCCCAATCAAATATGTCTATAATAGTTGCCCCCTAAAGCATGAGGTTGTAAATCTTCTGATGTCAGGAGAAATGCTTTATCATGAGGATCCAAGGTTTTTCAAAATGGAAGGTGACCTGTAATAAGATACAATACAATACATTATCTTCATAACATTTTCATGATCTAGATGAGGCGGGCATTCCCATGCTTAGATTTATAAATTGATTTTCATGTACATATGACAGACAACCGTCTGTGTGGCAGACTGATGACTCTGGTAGAGCCATCATCCCTTGGCTTGGGTGATTATCTATGCAGCTATGATGTACATTTGATGTCTTTATTTTCCTGAATATTGCAGCCCAGATGGATGAAACTAGATCCAGGGTCTTCAAACTCGTTCAATATTCAACTGGAGTACAAATCGATCCATGTGAAAAGATGTTTTGGTGTCGAACATGGAAAGACATTGCCTAATTACCAGCCAATGATGTAAGCCGTTAACAGGCGTGAGAGGAATAACCGATAATGATAATGACCCTCAAGGTACTACAGTAAAATTCACGTGGTGTGAGTACATGAGTCGATGTCGAACACCTTGTAAAATCTTTTGGTCGAAGGCCATTGATGTAAACCTATCGCCGAAAGTGAGAAACTTTCCATTGAGGCATGTAAGCTTAAAAGTACTGAAAGGGCTCTTCCTAAGTCGACTTCTTGGATAATGAGCTGCTTTCAACAATAAATGACCCATTGTAGGAGGGCTTTAATGAATCCCACATCTACGACACGAACAAGAGAAAATGATTTTGTGGAGGTGAAAATGATCTGATGATACAAGATTCAACGTGGTGGTCATGAAAAATGGAGAGTGAAGGTATTCCAGCAGATGAGACGTAAGCTGGGTTGGTGAATTCTCTGAGCGACTCCTCTTGAACATATCGGTGAAACTGAAAATGGATCAGCAACGTTAACCCCAAAAATGGATGGTATGGAGGACCAATGGTGATATGACCGGTGAATGGAATAACGCAACCCAACTCAATCATGGTGATGGAGTGAAAGTGTCATGTTTAAGAGCGACCTGCTACCAATGAAGTTCTTCAAGTTTTCTTCCCAATTTTTCCCCAGTCATTGCTGACCAACACCTCTTTATTTTTGTTAAGCTTGAGGAGGATAACATATTCTTGTTCTATAATTTTCCCTTCGAGCAAACCTGTCGCTATGTTTTAGTGAGCCTAGTGACAGTGAAACTCACTCTTGTCTGTAATGGACAAGTTTGTCGCTATTGTTTTAACGAGTTTAATGACAAAGATGATTCGGTCCTTTTCAGTTTTAGAGAGTCTAAAAAGAGATGGAAAGGAAACTCCAGTAATCCTTTTTCGTAGTATAATCCCTTAAGTCTGAAAAATTATAAAATAATACAAAAGGGATGACTTTTCCTATCATTTTAACGAGCCAAAAAAGTCAAGCGCTCGATCTTTTTGTTAATGATCCCTCAGGTCCAAAAGATAAAAATATAGAGGAGGGATGGCACTTCCAATCACTTTAACGAGTTGGAGAGGCCAATTGCTCGACAATCTTTTTATATTTTACGAGTCTAAAAAGAGCTTAAAAGAGACTCGTCTTTGA
>APFE031349068.1:0-10544 GCA_000404065.3 Pinus taeda
TCATGTTAGATGTTGTATGTGAGTATAAATGGAACTACTTGTACTAACTCTTCTTATGAAATAAACTTATCTGGGTTTGTACGATATCCAATGAATATAACTTGAATATCATCAAGTTGACGAAGGTACCTAATATGCCTATAATGATAGGATTCTCTAGCATTGTGTCATAACTCGGTAAATGTTTATGCTTACAGAACAATATTTCTAAGTGTATGGTCAATGGATCAGGTTATAGTACCATGCATGTCTTAAGACTTGAAACTAATTAGGCTAACCTAGTTAGTTATGCATGTCATAATAATGCCATCTAATGAGGCCAGGTTAACTATTTTTGCATGTTTCTAAAAAATAACATCTTTTGACTATGCCTATAGGATTATAATCATGATACCTAGCCATGATGGTTATAATAAGCTTAAAGAAAAGTCTCATTAATGCTGGTATGGGGTTTTGAAATGATTGTGGGGGGGAGATGTCTCAAAGAGTTTGGTTGACTAAATGATATGATTCCTCTATCCGAATTGTGAAGTACGATGAAAGATTGACCCGATGTACAAGTTTATTCGTTGAACTTAAAAATCCACATTCTGCTTCTATTTTCATTCAATTAATAAGAATATGAATAGTGTGGTATGAATAGCAATTTTTATACAATGATGAACTAAATATAATCTGGACAACAGTTCAATCTTATCGGTAACAAACAAAAAAAAATACATGAAAGGGAGCCTAGTAGCTAATTTCTCGGGTAGGCTCAGGAGGTACATTACAAATTGTATCAGAGCATCGAGTTCAAACCTTGTGGCCTATTGGCCAATACACCTCCATAAGGTATGGAAAAATGTAAGCCCTAATTTGATCTCACTACCCAAAATATTTAAGGGTGAATCTTGAAAACATAGAGTATGATTCTTGTTCTCTAAGGAAGCTAGGATTCCTCAGTGAAGAATTCAAATATTAACCTATTAATTGAAGGATTTTATGCATTGGGATCTTATAAAGACATGGATGTGCATGTTAATATGTGAACGAAATTCTCATGTCTTAGTACTCGACCATTATGAAAAATCAATCTAAGGTATAGTTTAACTACTATTTTTTAGAACATGTATATCAAACACTATGCCTTGACCTATACTAACTCGTAAACACGTAAAATATCAGTTGGTTGATTTCACTTTGGGAAAGGGTTTCTTGGATCATAATACTGTAACCATGTCTTCGAGTGATGTTTTATTAAGTAGATCATAATGATTAGGAGTAGAATCTCATTGGACTGGGTGTATGCATTACCAGAGATAGTGAAGTCGAAACCAAACACATGCAATAATAGTTATGTGATGATTGTACAAACACTACAACCAAGTCAAGATCTTCAAACCTATTGAGAAGTCCTGGTTGGAACAGAGTTGGCAATTGTCGGAAATCATAAATTTCCCTACTATCAGGATTCCAATGGTATTAGTGTAGTTGTTTTATGCAATCAATCATGGCCGCCATTGTTTTTAATGTCCTCTTTGACTGGGGATTTGAGAAAAGTAGAGTCAATGCATAGTAGATCATTGGAGTTTACTCCTATTCATGGGGTTATGGTTGACTCCCTCTATAAGCCTAGTAGAACTACCCCTTCATCCTTTTAGATTGATAAGTAGGAAGTAATCTCCCCTGGAGCACTAAACTTGATCACGATCATAAAATTTTGTGTTTTCCCTTACACTAATAATACAACAATTATAGTTGTTGTGAGATTTGTTTTGGATGTATCTGCTGGAATATCTGTCGTGGGTGTCTACAAAAAAATGGTAACAGTGTATTTATATCATTTTCATTCATGAACTATGTAGGAGCTAGATATGTAATGGTATGATTACATGCAAAAATATGAAATGATTTCATTTGTTGGAAGTACAAAAACTTTAGAGTCTAAATTGTTGTGCCAATTATATGGTTAGGTAACTTTGAGGTTTCAAACAAAACATTATATTTAGCACAGAAGGTGAGGTCCAAGAAATTAGTATGACTCTGTTCAATTTAGAAAGGATTGGGTGTACATTGATTCTGTTGGCAGTATAACCATGCCTTTAGGATGATGTTAAAGCAACAATAATCATCGTCCGTATTTCGAGTATCTTATCACAAGTTGGAGGCATGCAATTTGGCAACGAAGCTAACAATACTATTTCCCTGGAAGGATTAATAAAAAACCAAAGTAAATGATAAGGGTTTCGGAAGGGATCATAGAAAAGTGGTAGTGTTGTTTCCTTGATTGACTGGAATAATCTATCAGTTGGGTGAAGAAGATAGGTTGAGATGATGATTATCCTCATCATCGATCTCATTCGAATCCATAAAATGTTATATTCCCCAAAAAAGTGTATGGTATGCTGCTTTTATCCTCACGCATTGTATAGAAAGTAGTGATTTATTTTGCAATTAGAAAATTTTAGAATGTATGCCAGTTTGGGTATTTCCAGGCCATGTTTTATGGTTAAAATGGCAGCGGATCGAATTGTGTTTTTTATATGGTTTTATAAAAATTAAGTTGTGGATAAGTTTCAGGTGGTTTTGTTTTGAAAGCGAGTAGTGACTCGAGCTCTAGAGTTGAGGCATTGTGGGTTAGGGTTCACGGCAGTGGATTGGATTGTCTACTATTTATGATGTTCCGCGTATTGAGCTATGGATAGTGGTGAACGAATATCATGAGATGTCATTGTGTAAATAACAGTGCATCAAGATATAGAATTTGAGGCTTGGTGTATTAGCATTTGAAGCAGTGTATAAGATTCTGGTCCCTTATAAATTTCAGAAAATTGAGTCAGGGATAGCACTGAAAAATTCATGTGAACTGCCTTAGTGTAAATAATAGGGAATTAGACTCTAGACTTCGAGGTCTTTTCGACTAATGTTTGTGATATAATTTGACCTACTATATCGAATCACAGACGATGGTGATATTTTCATTCCTCATGATCAACTTTTGACTACTTTTCCTTATTTACCATTATAGAATAGATGTCAGCTTAAACAAGAAAATCAGTTATTCAAATAGTTGGTAATTTTGTGCTTCCACTAACACATAAATTAGTTTCCAAAGTAGGTTACAAAGTTTTACAAAATCATTTTTAAGGCATGAACTATTTTGTAAATATTATTTTAAAATTATTTTGATCCAATGAGATTCTCAATTTGGGCAGTATATTTTTATATTATGTTATAGGCTATAGGATTTCTTATAGTCAACTAGAGAATCATGTTTAGTACCAAATTTGTTAGGGAAAGCACCATGTTGTTTCTTCCTTCTTCATAAGTGTTAAATAGAGGAAGGTGTTAACCACCAGAAGTAAGAATTACAGAGGACTTATTCATATTGGAATCTACACCTATTGAAATAATTTTGGTATCTCTAGATATTCTGATCTTCTCGTGCTTTTTCAATTGCATATTTGTAAATATTTTCAAAGTTTTTGGGTCAAAGTTTATTGTTTATGATGAGTTAATGAAATTATTACTTTGGGCCCTCAAATATTTGGAGGATGGTTTGTTTTAGACGATATTTTCAAGTCTTAGATTAATATTAGCATAATTGTTTATTTCCATTCAACCTCTAAAGTCAATTCATTACTTTGTTCTTGAGGATTCTAGTGTTCTTTAACACTCTCATCATTGGTGTCAATGGTTATGCCCAACATATATTTTTCTTGACTTTTCAGTAGTGTGAATGAGGTCGTGCATGCTCAAAGTTCCAAATTTCTAGGAGAATATTACAAAATCAGTGTCCTCATAATTTTTTTCACAGCCAATTACACTCTGATTTGATCCCTTGAATCATCTCCCTTATTTGACCTTGTAAACCAAAGGATGACATAACTATTTCCCCATATGGGCCAATCGAGTTGTCAGCCTTTGTGGTGTTGAAGCTTGATGTACGAGTTATTATGGTAATCTTATGATACAAAACTTAAAAGGATCTAAAGTTGTTGTATCAAATGTTGTGACAATGTTTTGAATAAACTATTGTAAGGAAACAAAAGGTGGGATGAACCACATGCAAGATTATTTGGGGGTTCAATAAAATTAATTTAATTATAAAGTGTGCCAACAATATTGATTGAAGTTTCGAAATTTTCTGCACATATTGAAATATTATTTCAATAAGGATATACAACTCCAACAAATAGGAAATGATTGTTTAAGTTTGAAAATATGTGAGCTATGTGAAGGTTCGATAACAAAAGTATGCTTGACTTACAAAGTTAGTTAGTTCGATAATAGATTTTGAAATTTTTGTGTGTGCACAAAAAGAATGAGTAAAGGGATCGAGTTAATTAGGGGTATTCTCTTCAAAATGAATGTGTGGTTAATCAATCAAAGTTTGGGGAACTCTTACAAAAATAAGTATAGTGTAGATAAATGCCATATCATGCGGGTTTGTGATATTGGGGTATGTGTGATGATGGCGTGATCATAATCCACTTTCATAGCATAAGAATTTGTAGATGCAGAGCAAATCATAAGATATAATGGTCGATAATTCTAATCATGCCAAAGGTTGTGCAAAAATGGTAGTTATGCATTGAGACAAGACTCCTTTAATATGGTTATTCATTATGTAATATCATTTTAATGTAGAAATTGTTATGGAGTGAGGGCTTATCACCATTATGTACTCACCGTAAGCCCTGTATTGGCTTTGTAATATGCGAGTTAACATGCTAATAAGTATTTTTATGGAGGATTCTCATAAATGAGGAATTAAATTTTTTTTATCTATTATTATTATAGGTCATCATGAAAAAAAATTAAGTTTGAATAATGATGTTTACAAATATGTATGAAATGTGGAAATGTGACCTTTTCCTCCATGTATGGGATTTTAGTTGCTTGAACTATATTTGAGGTTATATTTTAACATATATGTGCATGGGATGTAGGTGCCAAAAATAAGCAGGGAAAGTATGCATGAACAAATTATGATTATGTTTATATTAGTCCTTACTGTCATGTGGAAAATCTTATAACTAAGTCATTATTACATGCTTAAACTATACGGCATAATGTGAAAGTGACTTAAAAATGATGATGATAGATTTTGTTCAAATAAGCATGGTTATGGTATATAAATATTGCATGAAGAATTGATGATATGCTATGTTGCATAAAACAATGCTAAGTGGAGGGTTACCATGAAGTGCCTTATTGTGTTTCCTCCTAGATGAGGAACTTAAATTGTTATAAGTTGTGAAAAATTAAGCCTTGAAAAAAAATGATGCTTGAAAATATGTAGAGCAGGGTATATAAATAATAGATAACCATGGGAAAGCATGGTCACCAGATTAACACAATGTTTAAGATTGATAAAAAGTAATGCATCTAGAAGGAAGATATGATTACTTGAGCGGCACACTTACATATGTTTCCTTCATCAGTGAAAGAATCACAATTCTCATAAAACTAGACTACGATAAAACCAAAAAGGAAATTCACCATGCTCATTATAGAATATGTGGTAATTAATTCTGGGAAAAGATTAAACTATGGCCAGCTTATAAATGGTACAATTTCAATGAAAGGACATGGCTAAATAAAAATTCCACCTAATACTTAAGGGGATGATTATGTAAAGAAGAAAATGTTAAATGTTAGTAAGGTGACTAGTTCATAAGTAAAAATCCAAAGGGAAATTAAATACCTCATGAGAGGTTGGGGGTTAAATAGGTGGGTTCCACCCTAAGTATTATACCATATTAAATAGTGTTAATATTACGAGAACATGTTATATTATAAGACTATGTAATTGTACAAATTGTCTTTCAATTTAATCCTTTGATTAATGCATCTATATACCATGCATTTGGGATGTGATTCGTTCTTTGGTTGGAAGAAAGTGTGATTAAGGGGAACGTAACTTTAATAGGTTATTATATACCATGAAATATGCATATTTCATTGGATGTGAACAGTGGGACCTATAAGTATCCTTGAATACAAAAATATAAAAGCCATGCTAATTAATAAGAAGCACAAATTGTATGTTATGAACCATTGTACCAATTAAGTGGTACAAACTCATATAATACCAAATGAGATGCATATTTTGTACCAAGAAATTTTGGGAGGCTCTCATGTTAGATTACATTGATAATGTATTTGGGTTGAATAATATAACATAAGAAATGTTACATAAACCATGTAGGAATTCATAAAATTGATAAGGATGATTTAATGTTAAAGAGGAGGTGTTAACATGTAAGTACCCTAAGATCATAAGAACCTACAAAACAAAGGGTGTAGAATTGGAAGGAGTAAAATTTTGATATATAACTCATGAAGGGGAAATGATATTATATCTACAGTAAATTATGCATGGCCAACAAGTTGTTCAGGCATGAAAATGGCAATAGTAAATCACACGATATGAATTAGTTAAGAATGAAGCATGATTTGATTATTAATAAACTTCAAAAATTTATGAATTAATAGTCTACTTTAGAACATTAAGTAGAAGGTATGATTAAGATGAAAATATGCATGAATACAATACTATACTGATGATATTGTGTTACAACCACATGAAATTTGAAAATAATTTTGAGTTGACATAAAACTTTCTTCGATTACAGAAATGAATCATGCTCATGAAAACTCCTTATAAATTAATAACAATTGTTCTATTTACCAGAAATATATTATGGAATGTTTGGGATGATACTAACATAGTGGAAATCATGTGGATAAAGCTTATGTCATGCAGATGATTCCATGAGGATGGTATAATGGGTTGTAGCACAGATGGTACTATGTACAAGTAGTACATACGGTGCCCATATGAATACATGTGTTACATGATTGAAACATGATATGTATATCGGTGTGTAAAATACACCTTATGTGCAGATATGCATGAAGACATTGGGTGGATGTCTGACAGGGCAACCGACCTGGTGGCAGCAGAGAAGAAGGAAAATTAAAAAGTGGTTCAAGGATAAGTAACCATGGTTAATTGTAGTATGGAATACTTATGATTATGATGAGTATATGTGGTTATGACTATATATAAACTGGCCTGATTATGATATGTTATGAAAATATGTTAGTTGATTCGTTGTATGCAGAGGAGCTGCAGAAAGAAAGTGTTCGATAGGAGCACAAAGGCTTGTAAGAATGCAGGGAGAGAACACACATTATTTAGATAAAATTAATAATTAGAAATGACTTCATTAGTAGTATTGTGTAACAAATTATGATATTGATCATAGTTAAAATTCTGCATCTATACTTTCTCTCAAATTGTAAACCAGTGTTACACGTAGCCATGGCTAGAGATATGCTGGGAGTACTCCTTGTAACTAATATACATATGAAGAGTTGCATCATAGGGAAAGGATATGGGAATTGTGGATTAAAAAACCAGCTACTTCTGAACGAGGACATGATGTAGTGATACACCGAGGATGGTGTAAAGTTTAAGGGGGGAGTATGTAACGCCCTTCCGTTGTGTGTTAGACTATGTAAACCTAAGCTGAGAAAAGCTAGGTGTGATATGTAATATTGGAAAAAAAAATATGTTATTAAATAAATTAATAAATGAATCATTAGGAAAATGAGACACCAAGAGATGAGATTCTTGCCAAATCCCAATGAGGAATGGGATAGAGATAAATATTTCATGAGAAAAATTCTATATGTGATTCTAGATGATCTTGGATGGATTGGAAATAAATATCCATCGGATGGATTGGAGATAAATATCCATCAAGGAAAAAACATAAAAGCTTTGCTGGAGATAAATGAAATATTTTATGAGGAAAATCCTCGTGGGAGATAAAGATGAGATTTTCTAGAAAAGTACCTAGGCAAATGGAAAATTGATAAAAGTGGGATGCTACTAATAGAAACTAAATCATGAAAGAGGGAATTAAATACCAATTACATTGATCAATTGGAGGCAGTTGATCCATAGCAATAACCTTGGTTCAGGGGGAATCATAGGTGATTCATAGTTGGGTGGTGGTGCTCTGCTCTCAAAGTGATATTCTTCTTCTTTCCTGGTTTAATACTTTTGCGTGGATGTTTCTTATGTTGATTCTTACTTTCTCTAATAGTTCCAATTTGTCTATAAGAAGATTTCTTAAGTTTCTTCACCATGAGAATGTTTGAACAAATTACATGAGATGCTTATGTATTTGTAGATTTATTGATGTTCTCCACCATTTCGGTCAGTTACTACTTGCATGAAAATTTTTGTATGCTTAGTCTTGACCCTTTTAAGTTGTTATATCATTTGGCTCATATGTGTAAATCTTGTGTTATCTGTAGGCATGGGAATGACTTACATGTACTAAATATGCATGAGTAGATTTATCTGCGATAATTATGTTTAGTAAAATGCTTGTAGTTTATGGTTGTGATTCCTTTTACATTCAAGTGCAGATTTAATAGTGGAAGCATAATATATAATTATTAATAGTTAGACCAGACTATTCAATAGACTAAGTGACCTATCATACCGTGAGAGAATTAGTCATAGGTAGTTCTTAATAAGGTCAATCTCGTGTGACCCATCGTGATCCGGGAGCATCAGTACAAGTTATTTTATGCGAGGTCAAGTTGTAGAATTATTTGCTGAAGACATTTTGCACTGAGAATACTATCCTAGATAACTGATAAAGGCTACGAGGGGTCGTGGATTCAATAGATGGTAGTAGTACCATAAAATGGTTCAATATCAAGACTGACGCGTTGCACTCCAAGGAGTTGAGACAAATCAATTCTAAAAAGAGCATCAATGATGGTCTCAGGTGGTTATGTCTTAAATGGATCAAGTTGGAAGCTCGAAAGTGTGGTGATGAAAAGAGCGAAAACCGTGGGATTTCAGAGTGGATATGAGTGCTAGTGATCACCATATCAGAAAAATTTGACAAAGACACATTTATTGTTGTAATGTTTGTTTCTATAAATTTTTTCATGTAAGAATTAAGGGAGGTATTGGAAGTAATGCTTCCATGACTTCCAAGTTGTCATGAGTTGTAATTATGTGAGTTCCTAGGCGAATAGTTGTACTGGCTATTCTTAGTAATCTAGATCCACCATTCTTGGATCTAGAAGTATCATGTACTCCTATATATGTAATATTTGTGACATCAATAAAATATATTGTGTTTGGTGTTGTGTGTTTAATATCTCTATGTTTCCTCTCTATTTTCTAACATTTAAGACACAAAGTTAGTTGACAAAAAGGCTTGAAATTATTACAATAATATATTCATTATAAATAAATGTGTTTTTTGTGAGTCACTGATGACATGAAAAAAATAATTCCTCCAAACTACTAAAAATAAATCCAATTAACATAATTGATGTAATTTAAATAAAATAAAAATTATAAATTATAAATAACAAATAACATTAAACTATAAAGTAATTATTGCTCATAAATATTTTTAATTAACTGTATCCCAAAAATGAAATTATAAAATATATTTATCATCATAATATGAATAATGAATTTGTCACGTAAATTAAATTACATATGAAATAACAAAAATAATGGATTCACAAATATCAAGGTTGGAGCTAGAGCGAAGAGTGGGGGGAGGGGGGTTGGGGGGGCTTGAAATGCTAGATGGTTTGAGCCTCCATTTCCCGCTTCCATACTTCCAAGTGGCTGGGATTTTATTCTTATACTAAGAGACCAAGGTTGTTTTTGTGTGGTGTGAATTCCTCGTTGTGGCCTATTATGCCTGCTCAAGTTTTCTTGTGGCCGTTTCTGTGGGGGTCCTTGCTTCCAACGTTGTTTTGCTTATGGCTTTAACTTTTCATGGGATCTTTCTTTTATGTGTCACAACCTAATTAATGCCACAACTGTTGGAGCCATCTACATTTGATGCTAGTGTCTCCTCGTAGGGAAGTTGTTGTGGTCATTTTCCTTGCATGCTTGTCCTGTTTTCTTTGTATTTATTGCCTAGCTTTCAGGAATTTTTGTTATGGCATTCTTAGGCAACTTGCTCCCAATTTCTTGGTTCAAGTTTGCAGGCCTTAGTGCCTTATTTTTGTATTCATCGAGTAGTTTATTTCTCCTTCAGTTACTGAGTATTTTGGCCCAATTTCTCTTTTTATAGAGTTCTATTTTATGTGCCCTAGGCTTTGTCTTTTTTGTGCAAACCCTAAGGTTTCAGTAATGGTTTTATGATATGTTGAGTTATCTCCTTCTGCAATGGTCTTCTTGTTAGCCACATGGTTTTTTTTCTAGTAATTTCTTAACTATTTTCATTATAATACCCCTGATCCTTTACTTTTAAACAAATGCTATTTTTAGACATTGAACTATATTTAGACCGAATAGCTATGGAAGCCATGTTGAAGACTTACGTGCTAATGCAATTATTATTTTATTTTAATTATGTTAATATATATATTTCTTCGGAGTATTCAGGACAAGAGAACTCAACTTAGAAGACTCCTTGCTGTAGAAATTTACAGGGTAAGTTCCTCAGACAGAACACCAGAAGGACACCGCTCACAAACAGATCACAGATCAATAC
>APFE031349069.1:0-11517 GCA_000404065.3 Pinus taeda
CCTTGGCTACTCCGGGGCTGATTCTTTTATGATTCTTTTAGCGATTTCGCTATGCCATTATCACTTCTTCATCTTGCTTTTATCTCCCTTTTATCTCCTTTTTGAGATATTTTCAAGTGATTCTTGAATGAAAAATGAATACTACAGACAACAAAAATGCATGTTACAACATAAAGTATGTGGGATTTTGAATGTGATATGAATATGGCAAAATATGAATATGAATGTATCCTCCCAACTAATGATATTGGCAGTGTTATGAGATGAGGAAGAGAAATGTTTTTTCCAAAAATTATCATTCTAGATTTTCAAGGAATTTTATGGTAAAAAGTTATAAAATGGCATACCTTAACTTACCCTTTAGAAATGGATGAGCTGCATCTATGGTGGTTTCAAAATTCTGATAATAATCTTCTTCAAGTGGCTAGACAAGTCATGGAGAAAAGATTCAAGATAACTTTTTATTTGCTTTCATTAAAACTTGCTAAATCTATTGCAGAATAGTGTTGATTCTGTTGCTACCATCTGATTCCATAGCTATTATTTGATTCTACAATTGTCATCTGATTCTGCAGCTGTTGTCTAATTCTGTAGCTGTCGTCTGGTTCTGTAGCTGCATATCTTCTACATTTGCTCCAAAATGCTAAAAATGATAGTCTTCATGTCTTCAAAACTCGTTGGCACAATTCTTGATATGTGAATAAATGTTCTGATGTCGAAAATAGCAGGAAATTGTTGACTTAGTGGCCATTAATGGATGAAACTAGTCAACACGAAAACTCTCACCATTGATGACAATGAGAGTCAAGATTCCCAAACACATCTTGCTAAGTACGAATAATTTTGTTGTTGTTGAGTACCTAGAAGATCCAATGAACAAGGGACATTGATGTATTCCCATTGTTCATCAGCATGAGGACTTCCATTAAGGCATGAAAGCGTCAAAGTGTTTTTTGCAAGGATTTTAGACTCAAAGGAATATGGACTCAATAATTTGCATTGAAGAAGGGTTTATTTGTGAAATGAAAAAGGATAGAAGAGGAAAAATGAAAATGAAAGATGACAATGGAAAATAATAATGACAGTGGGAAATAAGCATGTCAGTGAGCTTCTTGTTTTTATTTTTTGGTCAGGTGGAAAGTGTATCTGAATGAAGGAAAATGAAAAACTAACTCTTGCTAGGAAAAATGATTGTGCCTTGCTTTGAATTGCTTGGTTGGATTTATAATTCGAAAGGGGGGAAAGGTAATGGTTTTGATGGATATGGAGATGGACTTGTTCTTATGTTTCTCATGAAATCGTTCCTTTGAAGACTAATTGTGTGCACAATTAATTTTTTTCAATGATCATTCAATCACCCCAAACCTGCAAAAAAACCTGACATAAAGAACATAAGTGTCTTAAAAAAGAAATGGTTAGTTCCTTTTTTATTCTTACAAAAAATGTGAAATGAAATAGGCTAAGGAAAAATTGTTATATTCAGTCCTATTCATGATATTGATAACAATCCATTTTTAATAAATAACCATGAAAAATAAATTAACTCCTTGTTGTCGAATGACTTTGTGCACTGTGCTTGGTAAAATGATTCACATCACAAATATTCGTTGTGTCCTGCAAGTTAAAACTTCATAAAAAAATACACAACAACAATATTAATGCCAAAATGTTCAGAAATCATTTAAATAATTTTCCAATTGTTGTGCAAGACAATATTGAATCATCATTTGTGCTGCAAAAATAACATGTTGAACAACAAATTTAACTTTTTTTAACTTGTCTCCACTCACACCTTTTAGCAAAATCTCGTAACTATGTGGCACCATAACTATCTGATTAGGTATCTGAGGTAGCGTGGATCAAATTCCGTGCAGAAATGTAGAGATCATATGTGCATATGTTGGTTGTTTATATGTGAAAATAAATGGTCCAATGTTCTTTATATACGAGGTAAAGTAACTCTTCTTTCTAGGAATAGTAGAAGAAAAATATATAATCAGATTTTTCGTGATAAAGTCACATTTAGGGCGACATGTGATGAAACAAACAAAAAAATTTAGAAACCAAGTGCGTAAAAGTAGCTATGATTAGTACATTACAAAATAAATAAACAAATTTCTCATTCAAATTGTATATTCAACCTACAACCTAGAATTACATCAATGATTTTTGCGCACGTGATGACCTGTGAGTCTATGGTGTTCGCCTTTCTGAGTTGAGCGATTAGCAGGATTTTCAGAATGTGAGAAGAAAGAGGCTAAAATAAAAAAAGGGGAAAAGGAAGACACTATGTTCTTGTTAGGTTTGTGGAAGACATAATAGTTTATGCGGCCTCTGCTTTATCAAACATAATTTACAGATATCAGCATCGTTATTCAGGTCATTTTGTTGTCGTACCAAACTCGAAGTGTTTTCTCCAAATTTCTCAAGCTAGAATTTAGCCAGGGAAATCATATCTGGGTAGATATTTCTCCTGAAGATCAGAGAAATGGGATCATGGTTGCAACTATGCATTAAATCTGAAACCCATTTTTCTCACACTATCTGGAAATTAAGGCTCCGAAGAACCATAAAATTTGCTCAAATAGTTGTGAAATTTAGAAAACCATTTTTGGGTTACCTAACTCACCATGTTCACGAAGAAACCCATGTCTTGGATTTTTCTACTTCACCTAGGTTTGCTCAGAAAATGCATTTTAAAATTGTGTGTAAAAACAGTTACATTTTCTATGATGCTTCAGCAACAAAAATCGACTATTGTGGTTCGATTTTTTATTTGCAGGTTTTGATGTGAGGTTGAGTAGTCAACTTATCATAACCTTCTTATTAATTCTTTTGGTTGCAAATGGATAAGAATGCTTTTCCCAACATTCTTTCTCTTGGTTTCATCATGATTTGTGATGCCAGTAGACGTTGTCAAAACAATGAATCAGGTAGCAGGCGAGTATTTGATGATGGTCAGATCATACATGCTCTGAAGGGTATTGTTCAAAGCACTAATCATCACTGGAATTTGGAGAAAAACCTCAAGAATTGGTGGAACATGATTATTAACCAACTCTATCGCAGAAATCATACGCAATGATGTTGGCATCATGTCTTCCATCTACCATGTCAATTTTCTCATTAGCATCTCCACAGTCATCATCACTCAAGTAATAATTTTCTTTTATTCTTTGTGATTTGTTTTGTTCTATTTTTTTCATTTCTTTTTGTTTTATTTCTTTTCATTTTTCATTTGTTTTGTTTGTTTTATATGTTTTTGTTTAATTGTTTTTTCTTTTGTTTGGTGTTTTCTTTTTTTATATATAATGAAATTATACATGTTATATCTTCAAAATTTTAAAAAGATACATATATATTTCATCAAACAAAACAATTTATAATAAAGAAAATTAATTTTATTTCTTTATTTATTTTTATTGAAAATAAAAATAATCAACAAATCATGAACAAAACAAAAATTAGCTGCAGAATTCATTTAAGCTAAATATTTTTTATTGATATACTAGCACAAAACAATTTTTCTTTTCTAAAGTCCCCAAATCACACAAGTACAGGAAGGAGGCAACAATTAGATGTTATTTTTATTTTTTGTTAGCATAGTTCCAGAATTCATCAGATCATTTTCTTTTTATTTTTTCCTATCTATCTAAAAATATAATATTAATATTATATATATATATTCATAGCTCCAATGAAGCCATTTACGGGATTAGCAATTTTTAACATCCTCATATCAAAACTTCAATTACCTAATTGTTTGTGAGGATATGCGAAAATGACTTGACCTTTTCATTTGCCACGAGGATCTCTTGAAGAATTGATGAATATTGTAGCATAACCACTTTTTGAAACCATTCATTAATGTATTCTTTGGGCTACATTCGAGACCCTTTGTCCATAAATGGTTAGTAAAAAAAAAAATTAATAACAAATACACTCTAAACTGATAGCTAGTTCCTATGCACACTTCCCTGACAATGATGCCAAAATGTTGAGGCAAATTAATTACCTATCATTTAATTGTCAACCCAGGGGTTTCGTAAAACTTGTGAAGCATGCATGCACTATATATGCTAGAAACTAACTTCCAATTTGGATCAATCTAACTACTAAACCAAATAACGACAAACCAAATTCACCTATTATAATTCAAGAATAAATTCAAAAGAAATTATAGTACAATGTTTGGAATTGAAATCTTAATCCATCACACTTGTAGGAATTGAAATCTTCATCTACTACACTTGCAGGAATTGAAATCTTAATCTACTACACTTGCAGGAATTGAAAAGCACACCACTCTTTTCAAAAATGAAATTGCATGAAATGAAATCTTCTCTAAGGGATCATGTGTGCATTATCAAATCAGGATCCTATGAAATGAATAATCAAAACCTCCTGAGATGAAATCAAAGAAAAAAAAATAATTCTTAACGTATAGATATGAAAGAAGATAAAAACAATCACTCTTAACCTCTCACACAGGAAAAAATATGAAAGAAATAAATTTTAATCTATGAAAGCAATAAGTCTTAATCTATGAAAAACAATAAATCTCACACATTATAGATGTGTTATGAAACCAGCTCACAAAAGGATAGAAAATATAGATCAACACCTTAGAAATAAGACTCTTCTAGGGGGAAACTTCTTTTACATTACACAAATGAACAATTCTTTGATGATACTGATGACAAGACCTCCTTTCTATATATAGGAGTCTAAGGGGTCATAATATAATCAGAGCCCACATAACAATAATAATGTAAGGGAAACATAATAAAAATAGTGGGCTTCTATGGGGTACAATAATAACAATATGAGGAGTACATGGGCACAATAATATAATAAAGGGGATTGTACTAATAATAATAAGAGGTTACACTAGTAGTATAGGGACCTTGTTGGGGTAATTTATGTACCTAAACTAACACAAGTATTTATTATCAATCCGGGTTGTTTATACTTTGAGGCAAGTTCACTATGTATGAAGATCAGAGATAATCAAACTTTAAAAGATAATTTATTCAAAAGAAATACATCCTATAACTCTAATTCAGCTTGTTTACAGTAGAGGAAGAATATTAAGATGGTTCTTGACTCAAGAAGTCCACCTTTGCCTCAACTATTACTTAATGAATCGGAGATTAAAATCAAGAATTTGAGATGGATAAGTTAATGAAAGAAGCTCTTAACTTAAGAGACTCATAAAGTATTTCATCATAAGTTATTCATCTCACTTATTCAAAACCATAACAAAACCACTTGCATGCATATCAAGAAAACTAGTTGTAACTCATCATTTCAGCAGAAGAGATGCTCAACTTGAACACTGGTGTTTCTTCAATTCAATAAAGTGATGAATCAAATAACAACTAAAGCAATCAAATAACATTCATGAATCATAAAGCAATCTGAAATAAAGCCATGGAAAACCAGTTCTACATTAAACAAATTGCAGGAAATAAAACTAGTTAACAATGAAGTGTACTTAGCTTGGAATGGGGGCCCTCCACCCTTGCCTTGCACACTTGAGAGGTGATATCAGAAGCTTAAATCAGTTAAAAATCCATAGCATTGAGCAGTAAAATGAGAATAGCACAAGTCTTCCAATTAATTCTTCAAACCAAAAGTATCACAGCATAAAAGTATCATAAGTCAATGTATGAGCCATCAAAGTTGTGGCTCTTAAATAAGGAATCTCATGAAACAACTTGATCTACATTCACTCTAACAAACTTATCTACTATAATCCATCTATTCAATTCGAATTCACTACCCTCATCCCAAGAAATATGACAAATATCATGGAATCCCAAAACTACCCTATTTAGATGGGATTTCTGGATAACTAGTCATGATTAATTAGCTCCAAATAGGCCTAATAAAGCTCGTTTTGTTGGAACCAAGCATAGGTGGAATGGTCCTAGTTCCCAAGCTTCTCATTCATGTATCCCATTCGTTCTCAAGTGGCCTGCATCCATATTAACCATAGAGTGATTACGGGAATTTCCAAAATTGCCAAATTTGCACTTAAAATCAAACTTTTATAAAAACTTTAGAAATTGACAAATTAAAGCTAAATACCTAAAAGGACATCAAATATACATTAAAATGGAATGAATGGAGTGAAAATGGATGATAAATAGATGGTTAGGTAAGTTTCTTAGAGCAAAATGAGACCAAAACTAAGGCCCAACATCTCTCCCTTGTTGATCCTCAAGCATGTCCCCATGCTTGCTTGCTCCTCTTGGAACCTCTGCCTTCTGTAGTGGATGTTGTACCTGTAGCTGTTTCCCTATCCAAACAATCAAATCCTGATTCATGCCTGTCCCTGAACAAAGCTGCTTTAACTTTTTTTTTCTCATATTTGGTCTGCCACATGTTTTTGTCCTTTAGCCATTTGAATGCTTGCTTAGACAGTAATTCATTTCTTCGTTTCAATCTGCCTACTTCTTCTTTTAATTTTTCATTTTTTTCTGATTGGTTTAGCATTATCTTTCTTATGTGCTTTGTTTTCTTCTGTCAATTGCTTTTCCAAGATCTTGCTAATTTCTAACTGATTAGTCAAGTCTTGGATTTTAGCCAAATTAATTTCCTTTTCAAAGTCTTGTGTTGTCTTCATCAATCATGCTGCTGCCACATCATCATCATATGTGGAATCTCATTCAAGGACTTCTTGTTCAATATCATGTGCTTCTTGTTTTCTAGGAGAATATGCCTCTACTTCTTTGTCTAAATCAATAGGACTCTTGTTCCTAAACCTCCTAGGAATTGACATGATAGATACTTCAGTTTCATTCATGGCCATATTTCTAGCTCTAGTTCTTGGATATAAGGGGGAAGTCAACAAGCTCCTGTTTTCCTGTTCTATCTTGTCTTTCCCTTCAACAATCTGTTCAGTAAAATGATTCTTAATCATGAATTCTCTCCACACTATACCCTGTGACCTCACCTGGTATTCCACTAGGATTTTGATTAATCCTTGATGGCATATCTGTGTTGCTTTAGGCCTGTGCTCCTGTTTGACTGTTTCAATCATTCTTACAAGACTCCTATATAGGAAGTAAGGTAGATTAATCCTATCTTCCCCTCTAATGTGCTGTAAAAGTCTGACATGATATAAATGAGCAATACTATATGCACGATCACAAGTCAAGAATTTTTGAACGACCAAGACTAGTTCTCCCCATGGTTCATTAAACCACTCCCTGGGTATCCCTTTTTTCCTATCAAACGTTCCCTTACGGTTTTTCTCTAGGAAGAAAGTCCAAGCTTTCTCCTTGAAGTGGAGGCCTTTGTCGTACTTCTCCCCTATCATTGGCAAGTCTAAGGCTTTAGACAAGTACTCTTGTGTTACCGAGACAATAATTTCTCCTACCCAAGTCTGGTCTTGACTGAAATTATTTATGAAGTCTTTCGTGATCTCATCAGAATGGCCATTAAATTTCTGTAAGAAACCTAGCATCCCTGCCTGATACAGTTTTTCTACAGCCTCTTTTCCCCAACTTTCTATTTGAAATTTTGGTTCTACTCTGTTTGCCATAGTTTCTGTAAACCATTCAATATAGGCCTCTGTTGTTACTAACTTCATTTTAACAATAAAAACTTATGACTTGTTGTTTCTTTTAAAATGAAATTTAGGAGGCAAAGATGCTTACTTTCAGCCTCAAACCCAACTCAACTCTGTCCTTTTTAGCCTCTGTTATCCTTTGCAAAAACACTGTTAAGTCCCCTGTTTAATATAAACAACACCTGAATATATTCTGTCAATATACTGATCTTTGTTTGTTTTGAAAATTAAATACACATGCAACAATAACCATGTTTACTCAGCTCAAAAAACATGAGTTGCTGTGTATTTAAAACAAAAACTTAAAGAATTTGGCTCTCGGCCTCAACAACAGATATTCAAAAATACTCTCGGCCTAATCCCAATTTATCGTTTTTAAAAAAAAATTGACTGTGTAATGTGGCAAAATATTGCACACGGCCTTAATCAACAGAGCTATGAGCTTAGAGGGCTATTCACATGCGCTCAGCCTCTAAAAATAAATAACATCATGCTCACGGCTTATAAACAAATGACAATTTTTTTTTTTTAAAACGCAGAATACAATTCTTGCCCTTTCAATAAACAGTTCTCGGCTTCAAAATCTTTGAAAAAGGCTCTCGGCCTCAAGACACAGGACAATACAAATCATCGGCATCAACTAAATTTTCATGCAGTCAAAACTTCACTCAAGGCTACACATAGCATTTATGTAACCAGTCCCCACGTATTTCAATCCTCTGTTCTGATGTAAATGGCACAAACAAATGGAAATCACAGTGCACAGGTGCGCATCAAGGCATGGATGCATGTCATTTGTTTTTAAATCGGCGCATTCTACAGCACTCCCTTGCTTCAACATGACATTACGTACTCAACATTACTCAACAATCCGACTTCTTTTGGCAGCCAATAACACATATGACAATTTAGTATGCGTTCCTCTGTTCTAGTCAAACCATATATTAACATTCACAAACACATGACAGAGACCACCAATGTCCACAGCTAATAGTGCGCAGCAAAAGGGAATGTTAAATGAAATAACAGTTAAACAATCAGCGCTCATATAAACAACCTTTGGCGCTCTCTGCCTCTCCTGTTCAAACCAACTCTCCATGTTTAAGGCATCATATTCCATGTTTGATTCGAATTCTTCTAATGTGTTATGCAGGCAATATCTTAAACTTTAAATGCTGCCTGGTTGACCACTGTTTCTATACCATGATTGACTCATAAAAATCTGTTAATCTATCCATAAGTGCTATTAACTTGGAGTTATCACGGTTTTATAGTGTTACCTGTCTGTCACTGGGTGCGTGGAATGTAAACGAGCACTTCAAATCCCTTTTTCTTCGACCAATCAAACTTATGGCAAAGCAGAAAATCTATCAGTTTAATGACAAGCAATCATACATATCCACAGTCGCCGAGCGAAATAAACTCCAGTCTTACCTTGCTAGATCCTGAAACTCGGCTTTCTCTACACATTAGACTCGGATTTCTTCTTTAAATTTCTCTCAACTCGGTTCACTTCTCTTTTCACAAAGCCACAGTTGCAACACCATTTCTCTGAGCTTATGGGCGATGAAGATGATGGGTTAAATGATGGTGGGATTGTTGTTTTAATCAGTGCAATGCCTCGGTCAGTTCATGACCATTTCAGGCTGTACAGACCCTTGCATATCCATTGAGTTGTTTTGAATTTCGTGGCTTACATGGCCGTCCTATTGACCAGTCGCCCGACTGTGTCATAAGGATTGGCCAAGTCGTGGTTTTGTACACACGATCCCTGCATAAAATTTCAACCAATAGATAATAATCCGCCATGACACCGTGTGCAGTCGTACCTGTGTGTTGTATGGTGTTTACCGTTTTGACTCATTGCAATTGCTTTGTCATCGTATAACCATTCTCCGCTTATGGTGTAATGATCGTTGGTTGCAATGATTTTTGTTTGAATACCATTCTCCCACTATCATGTTTTAATACTTACGGCCTCCACCATATATCATTCCTTCGCAACCCATATACTTTGCTATGATAACCCTCGGCCCTTTGTAACTATGTTATATTCCTTTTGATATGCGCATTTGATTTGTATATATACCTTATACCATGTATCTTATGCGCATTTGGGAAATGACTTTAGCGCATTTATAAACTTATGGTATATATGTTAATGATTTTTGACTTCCATATAGCGCATAATTTTTATAACATAATTTTATAATTTTAAAATGACCATTGGGGTCATTTTTAAAATTATTTCCTCCTACTAATGCTTTGAGTTTATGTGCAGGTGAAAAGAGTTGTCCTAGTTTGGTCCCTTTACTTCTAAAGAAAAATACCTAGGGTTAATGAAATGGAATATATAGGGAATGTATGAGGAATGTTTATGAATGAAATGAAATGTATAAAGGGAATATGGGATAGGAAATGTATATGATATTAATGAATATCCTCAGGTACTAACTTCAATTAGATCAAAAACGAAAAGTTTCTAAAAAAAATTTGAATTTCAAGCACAAAATGACTATGAATATACTCCCTTATATAATGTTTGTACAGGTGGGATGAAGTCAAAATGTTGTAGATGGATGAAAAGTAGATGTTTATTGTTGTGCCTTGTTCGCCATGCTCCACTTCTTGAATTTTTCAGGTCCCTCTATAGTAATGTCTCAGCTCAGGTCCCTTTGCAATGCTTCTGGAATGTTGTGTTGGCTTTGATCTGGTTCTGCTGCAACAAGTTTGCTTCAGGTCCCTCTGTAATAATGTCTCAGCTCAGGTCCCTTCAGGTTCTGCTGCAACAAGTTTGCTTCAGGTTCCTGTTTGGACAATACAAAATGTGGACAATGCAATACCTCTGCTTCTTCAGTGAAAAGCCTAATATTCTCCCTTGTTGAAGGTTTGACTTGTCCTCAAGTAAATTGTGGAGAGTCCCTGCATTGAAATTGTGTGAGTCAGTAGAAAAAGCATTTAGAATTCATAGAGTCCAGGTTACCCTGGTTTTCTCCTATGAATTCGTGCTTGCATGGTGCCAGTTGCCTGCTTTTCACCAGCAAACAAATTATTTTTTATGTTTTGTTCTTTTGTTGTTTTTTCTTCTTTTTTATATACACATTTTTTTATTATTATTATTATTTTTTTTTTTATTCATTTTTCAAACTGGAAGATGGCTGAGCCAAAATTTCCAGTCCTCTTTCTTCTACCAGTTGTTTCATGAATGCTTCTGTACTGATAGGCTTAGTATAAACTTTCAGCCTATGTCCATTTACGATAAATGAGGTGGGGTCCTGGTCAATTGTCTTGATCTTTACTGCGCCATTGTCAAAGAGTTCTTCAATTTCATATGGACCAAGCCAGTGTGTCGTAAACTTTGCTTTGAAGTCTTTGAATTTGGAGTCAAAAAGTAAGGCCCAGTCGCCCTTGTGAAATGTCTTTGTCTTGATGTATCTATCGTGCCATTTCATTCTTTGTTGTTGCACCAATGTTGTATGTTCTATAGCTTGTTGACAATGCTCATCCAACTGATTCAATTCCAAGATCCTTTGCTGTTGTGCTTCAGTTAAGTCCATTCCCAATTCAGTTGCTAGTCTATATGTTTGTATTTGAAATTCGATAGGCAATAAGGCTTCTTTCCCATAGACCAACTGGTATGGACTAAAACCAGTTGTGTTCTTCCATGTGATCCTGTAGGCCCATAATGCATCCTTTAACTTTTCAGACCAATCTTTTCTGTTCAGCTGTACTGTCTTAGTCATGATATTTTCCAGCACTTTATTTGTGGATTCTACCTGACCATTTGCTTGAGGATGATATGGTGTAGACTTCCTGTGTTTAATCTTGTATTTTTCTGTCAGATCTCATACTAGATTTGATGTAAATTGTGTTCCTTGATCTGTTATAATTTGTCTAGGTACACCATATCTCACAAAAATTTCTTCAAAGAGGAAGGT
>APFE031349076.1:12139-22535 GCA_000404065.3 Pinus taeda
CCCTAGCTAGTTTATTTCCAACTCTGTTTGTAAGCATATTTCAGTATTTTACATTAATGAAATGAAGTATTATTTCCACTGCATCTATGTGTTTATGGTTATCTCTGTAATTTGTTGCGTTCTTGTTTAAATTTGGATCATAAGCGGATGCAGATGATGATAAATTAGCCTTAGCACTATGTCCGAGGAGTGTGATAGAGAAAGGGCATGGTAGTGTAACATATGATGGTTTGAAACTTGAGAATCCATGGAAGCAAAAGGTATTGCCATAGGGAAAGAGGTTCCAAGAAAATTGGGAATTCATGGTGGCAAGCAAAGAATTGATGTTTGATGATAAGTAGCAGTAGAAAGGAAAATGAAAGAATTAGCCACTTAACTAGGTAATACGGGCTTGAGAAGTGTTATTTATTCTAGAGATTATCATGTTGGGACATCAACATTCAAACACACCAATTGCGTGCAAGTCTAAAATTAGGCATGTCACGAATTCAACAACCAACACATGTCAATGCAATCAAAATTTCAAGTGATAATGAGGGGGCGATAGAATGTGAATGACACCACTCGTTTGCCAAACCCCACACATGCTAGTGATAACTCGCAACTAGTGTTTTGAAACATGTCTTCAATTAATTCAAGACTCTGGGGGATAAGAACTTAGTATGTAGAAGGTTTATTTAGTGTTTGGAGCTCCTAAACATGGACTATAGAGAAGTCCATGAAATAGATAGATTACTTTGCATACATGAAGGATTTATAGATATTAATAGAACATCAATTTTTTTAATGGCCACCAAGGTTCATGAGGATGGACATCAATCTATATCCTATAATGTTTTGGTAATGGACACTCTAGTTCAACATAAGAGGCAAATTCAAGTTTTGAAAGCTAAATTTCCCATGCAAAGAAACATGATCTACTATCTCGGTAAAGGCTTAGACTCGCTTGCCTCCAATTTTAGAACCTTCATTAATTTGGCTTCAAAATATCTCAAAGAAGAATAAATTGTGCATCAAATGGTAGAGGACATGGACTTTGGTATTTAGAAATCCCATCCTACCAACATTGGACAAGATGAAGCCACACATACTCAAAATATTGCAAAGCTTCATATAATAGGTCACTCCTTAGGTCACTTTCATTCTCTCACCTAATGAAAACTAAAAACACTTATATGAATATTTCAAAGCTTTTCATTATATTGCCACATATAATATGAGTAATGCCACACATACTCAATATGAAAGTGACCTAAGGAGTGAGCTATTATATGAACGAGAAACACATTCATATAGATGAGAGAATGCCACACATACTCAAAATAAAAACACTTGCATACTCAAACAAAAAATGAGGAATGCCACACATACTCAATATATTGCAAAGCTTTTCATTATATTGAAGTACAAAAATATATGTATCAAGATGCACTTATTGTATCTCAATAATTCTTTCAAACAACATAAATGACATCAAAGCTATGCCACAAAATTGTTTCTTCAAACTAGAGTACAAAATAGAATAGTGGGCAACATGATGCTTGGAGATGAATTTAAATGAGTAAGTGCCTCATTTCTTACTTGTTAAAGATGATGAACCATTTGTGGATTTCAAGAGAGCCATCTCAACCATTATTTCAATCCTTTTGCAAAGGACTACTATATATAAATGACATATGCATCCAAGAACCTTTTCACAAAGATGGTAACCTAAGAATTTTGAAAAGGCATGACTCAGTTGTGCTGAGCACTGAGTACTTTCACAACATTCATTGATATATAAATTATATTTGCTCATCTTTACAACAACTTATTGTCATTTCTTCCAAGTGCCAATGATATCTTCAGCTTATAAATACCAGATAATTTTCGTGTTCATAATTTATTTCATGCCATTTTAAAAAACCTCAAAGAAATTGAACTCCTGTGCTATGTACCTTGTGCATGCAAGATTGCCATTATTCCGAGACATTTATGTTATTGTAACTTTCTTCTTGAATTTAACCTCCTCTACATTCTTTAGAAGATATATATTTTCAATGTCCATATGTTCCTCCACTACTCCCATGGGCTTTCCTTTGCACCTCTACGTACAAGTGCTTGTATTTTAATTTCTTCATGCTTTTGGAATGTTATGGAAGGAGTCAAATGAATTACTGTAATTTTTGGATACATGATATTGATAATTCATGATATTGACTTATAGTATTGTAACAAAGTCTATTTAAAAACTAATAATATTTTATAATTAAATTGTGTAAGCCAAAATAAATCAATAAGAATATATAGGTAAGAAAACTGGGTTATGATCCACCTAAATTTATATTTTAACTTTGCTAATAATTAAAATTATTAATCATTTTTCATTATTTTTTTATTCTTAAATTTTCACATATTTATAGCTAGCCAACAAAATAATTATTAAGTTATAAATAAAAAAATAAAAAAACTTTATACCTAAATTAGAGCATTTGAGTTTTATTTTTTTTTCCAAATGCCAAAGAAATATTTCCATTTTGATTAACCAACCACACGCTCAATATGAAGATGCCGCCATATTAATAATCGATCGAATTTATAGATGCCGTCATATTAATAATCGATCGAATTTATAGCTCGAGGTGTCAACACCTTGAGATCGGTCAGTGAACGAAGGGCGTTCATGCCTACATTAAATTTTGGTCATTTCTCCATTAAAGATTATATGCCTTTTTCAAAATATCGGCTTGGTAAGTAAGCCTTAAATTGCCCTCACAGTTTTCCTTCCTTATATATATCTTATGCAGATCAGAATCTCGATGCAACAGGAGGTGGAAAGTGGTAAAAGGGTAGCCATTGTATTTTTATAGCATTTGAGTAATCGACATTGCACCAGCAAATGGAAATGGCCTGGAGATTTTACTTTGCAAGCTTGACTGCTATGATTATGGCGTTGGGTATAGACTTGCAGTTGGTCGAATGTAAAGTGCCTGCACTCTTTGTATTTGGGGACTCTCTGCTGGACACAGGAAATAACAATAACCTGTCTACAATGGTCAAAGCTACTTCACCTCCATATGGGAATTATCCGCCTGGAACATCAGGTGGAAGGTTTTCCAACGGTCCTGTCATTACAGACTTTGTTGGTGAGTTCTGTTTTGTTTTGTTGGGATCAAATTTGATTAATTTTGAAGCCACCCTTTTCAATATTTCTGGATATCTTAATGTTCTGGTATTCTAAATTTCAGCTGCACGGCTAAATATGCCATCGCCTCCACCTGCTTTGGCTATAGGAAGTAATATTAAACGTGGAGTGAACTTTGCATCAGGTGGTTCTGGCATCCTTGATTCTACTGGAGAGCGCCAAGTAAGTCTCATGCCGTGATTTATCCACAATTTCTTCCATATTTTTCTACACTTCCCATTTTAATTCATTAATGCCTGAAATTTTTTACTGTCATAGCTCTGTTGAACTACTGAATCAGGATAGCTATATGAAAGCAAAGTTGCATGATTGTTGCGTTGTATAGAATAAGGCATACAAATTGTCCTAGACTAACTCATATCTCAGTTAATGCAGAAGACAATCGTGAGCATGAATTTAACTGCAGAAACTAGAAACAATAATCTGTCTATTTTTAGGTACATTTTTTTTTCTCAGAAGAAAAAGAAACTGTATCTTGAATCAAAGATACATTACAGATTTCATTGTACCCTGATCACCTGTGAACATTGGTAGATTATTGATCTTGGTCAGAGAACTAATACTGCTGCAACAAAATTATGAAAAAATAATATGATATGCAAAAACTACAGAAAAAAATAAAAATAAAAATAAAAAATAAAAAATCCTCACTTGAAACACAAGATATGTTTCCAGAACAAATTTGTAGAAACCAGAGATATTTGAATCACTATCCCTCCGTTCCTCAAGATGGATTATACCTGCATTTAGAAGTACCTATATTTCTGGGTAATTTATGAAAGAAGATTGTGTATAGCTGCATGAATGTTTGAACATTGATAACATGGTTAAAAATACAAAGTTGTGTTGACCTGTTAGGGTGTTATGTTTTAAAGTTAAAAAAAATTAATATTATTATATTTTTTAATAAGTTATTTATTAGTTTAAAATTTTAATCATAAAGAAATATTTCTCAAAAGTTCCATCTGTATCTATGTGGTCTCCTAATATCTTTCTATCTTATGGATTTGACAAGTTCAGGGACAACATATTTCTCTGGGGAGTCAAATTAAAAGCTTCGGAGGTGTAAAAAGGAAGTTGAAAGTTCAAGTTGGGACGAGCATGGCATCTTCAATCATTTCCAAAGCAATTTTTTTAATAGCCACAGGAACCAACGACTATTTCACCTACTATTTCACGGCAGGCAATCCTGCATACTTATTTTATTCCCCTGAGGACTTCGCAGAACTTGTCATATCTAATTTTACCATTCACGTCAAGGTATTTAATTAATTATTAGGAGTTTAACATGCTCCTTGTATCAGAGATTACTTTATGGGATGATCAATATATATATTAAATACTATGTCCAAAGAATATGAATATAACTGTCTATTTTAAGTAAAATAGTGAACAGTGATTGAATATGTGCAGAGTCTGTATAATCTAGGAGCCAGAAAGTTTGCAGTGAGTTCACTGCCAATCATGGGGTGCACACCATTTGTGCGTAAACTGTATGGAAATAGGAATGGAGAATGCGCCGCATTTCTCCAAGAGGCTGCGCAGTCCCACAACAAAAAGCTATTTACCACCGTGATGAAACTGCAGGCCAAACTTTCAGAGAGTCATTTTATGTACACCAATATCTATAAATCGTCCTTGAAAATTTATAAGAATCCAGCTCATTATGGTCAGATACTCCACATTGCTTTGAGTTTCAATATCAGTTTATAATCTACATTGATAAAGTTTATAATGTACGAATAGGTTTATTAAAAAATAATAATAGTTAAATGATTTCATGTGCAGGTATTATAAATGAGAATGATGCTTGCTGCAGAGGAAAACTCAATTTCGGACTCTGCTACAAGGGTATTTCAGTTTGTGCTGATTCTTCACATTATTACTACTTCGATGGATATCATCCCACATCGCTTGTGCACAAGATCATTTCCAGTGTAGCCTTCACAGGAAAACCTCCCTTCGTATTTCCTTACAATTTGAAGACATTGGCTTCTCTCCCATAAACATTATTGCCGTGGTTTCCATTTCCCTCGCACTGAGTGCCTGATTCAGTATCATTCTATATAAGCTAAGTTAGTTTAGGTAACCTTAATTGTTTTTGTCATTGCATAATTACTTGTGGCTTTTTGTTTTTATTTTATTTTAATAAAATTGATTAATTAAAAAAATTTATATGAAATTAGTTATTATTTGTTTAGGTATGTGGTATTGATAACTTATGTTATTGGTTTTGTTGTTGTTGTTGTTGTTTTTTTTTTTTTTTTATTAAATTGATTAATTAAAAAAAAATTATATGAAATCAGTTACGATTTGTTTGGATTTGTGGTATTCATAACTCATGTTATTGGCTTATTGTATTGAACAAAGTGTATTTATGAATTAAGAATCTTCATGGCAAAATGGGGTAAATCTCATGAATATGAATCTTAGTCTGTGTTTTTTAAAATGTATATATGTTTAATTTATATATTAATTTGATTAACAATAATAATACTGATTTAACATACAGTTATAATTTAATTAGTTTATGATTTATTAAATTTTAACAAAGTGAGATGTTTTAAGAAGTAAGTGTTTTGATGTTTTTTATGAATTGATGCCTATTGACATTTATATAACTACACTAGTTAAGATTAAAGTCATAATTAAACTCATGATGTTTTTCTTCTTTTCCTCTCCCTTAGGTATCTCAATGTTTTTTTTTTAATTGAAAGGTAATTTCACTTTCTCCTTCTTTCTTGTTGTGCCAAAAGAAACTTTGTAGAGCCTTGTGTGAGGGAGAAGTGTAATTCCTTCCATAGGGTTACATGAGTCATTTAAGAAAAATCAATAACAAAAAAATCTTTAAAGTCAAACATAAATAAAAGATTAGATGTCCACTTTAATTAAAATAATTTTATGCATCTTTATATAGAGAGAAATGCTAAAATATGATTTCCATTTTCCATCACGAAGGGGATGCATAATTCTTTAATATTTTTTTTTGGTAGGTAGGCACCCATGGGGGATTTGAACCAGTGACCTATCGTTATCGCAAGGAGTGCCTTAATAGTGCACCCATTCATGCTCAATCCAAAGCCCCGTGGGCTATAATTCTTTAATATTAACACAAATACACAAACACAACTAAAGTGATTAAAAGAGGTTTTTTTTTTTTATTTTTTTTTTTTTTTTTTTTTTTTTATTATATATAATATATATATATATATATATATTATATATATATAGCGAGAGAGAGAGAGAGAGAGAGAGAGAGAGAGAGAAGTGTTTTACAGTTTAGTATAGCAAAATGTTTGTAAAATCAGTATATGTGTATATATGTCAGTGAGTCTGAAGGATGCGATACAATGATTAAGTGGAGAGGCTTGGTGGCCACATGTCACATAGTCCAATCCTGAACAAGATTATGTATAACTGAAAAATGTTCTCAACACTATTTCTTTAGCTGAAAAAACATATCAGTAAAACATCCAAAATATCCCAAATCGAATGACATTGAGGATAAAAGCAAGTCCAAAATCCATTCAGGGGACAATTCCAATTGCATCTCGGTTGTGCCATACGGATCTGTTAAAAATCGCCAAAAGAATAATGAATGTTGAAAAATTCCCACATATGGGGATTTGGAAATTTAAAGGTTGTTCATTGCATTAAATAGTAGTTGAGAATCCTTTCATTTCTATCACCGCAATATGTATATACTTTTAGTGATAATATAAAATGTTAAGATCATATTTTTTCAGAGCGAAAAAAGCTTAATTGTATTATATAAGATATATAAAAGACAATCATATTACATTATGATATAGCTTGTAAAAGAGATCTGACCAAATTCTGAACAAAAGCAAGTCCATATATGACAGATGACCAAAAAATACCCCCATAGTAGGCGAATAGACAGCAAGATGCTTCAGAGGAAGACAAAACAACCTAGATAGATAGAAAGATAGCGAAAAAGCGTATCCAATAAAATCCAGTGGTGCAAAAAGGATAATTTCAACCACCAGGGAGGGTAAAACTGGAATATGCCAAAAACTAAAAGCAGTAAGACATACCTGGGAATTTTGCAATGAAGAATAGAGGTTATGTACCAGGGAGAGAGAATTTCTGAATGGAAAAGGTTTCCGCTCAAATTATTACATCCATATTCCAGAAACCCTTTTGTGAGAGTAGACCTTTCTTGGATAATTATCAGCTTGAGAATTTTGAGCTCTGTTGATATGCTGAATTGCGCAACCTTCCTTCCTCCCCATAGAGACGTGATTCTGGTCAACCAACCAACAAGATGCTACTTTTTGATATGATTCTTCCCTGTGACATGATCTATAATAATTTTGGAGTCTCCGCAAATCAGAAGGGGCTGAATGTTTAGAAAATAGCTGATAGTAAGAAGTCCTGCCAGCGCCATAGCCTCTGCCTTATTATTGGTTCCCTTTCCCCCATTCCAGAAGATTTGATATTGTAGGTCTTTATCCATTATAATATGGACCCCACATCTGCATATGTCATTTTGTGTTACCCCATCAAAATATGCTCTTGGGAAAACCATAAGTTCTGAAGATTGTTCTATTTGATTTACCATATTATGCTGAGAAGTGTTTGCTGGGATAATGTTAAAGAGGGATATAATGTTATAAAAAACAACCATGAAACCCTCCTTTCTGTGTTGAAATATAATATTATTCCTCCATTTCCATATAAACCAGAGAACTAGCAGAATGATTGGCCTCCATGATTCTTTCTGAGAACTCCACCAAACAAAAGCTTCTTTTATTGAGGGATGAGGTACATAAGAGAAACCAAAATATGCAGCAAGGTCACGCCAGAGTTGTTGGGAAATAGGACATTGAAAAAAAATGTGATAATTGTTTTCATCAGCTGATCTCCATGCATAGCAATATCCAGGCACAAACCAATTCCTCTTCTGCAAATTATCCCATGACAGATTTTTATTATGGAATACCAACCATGAGAAAATGATAGTTTTATAAGGACATCCTATTTTCCATAAAAGTACTGGAAAGATGGAAAGTGATTGTGCACATTTTATACTTATAAGATTTGAGTAAATATCCTTTACTCTGACAGACTCCAAACCACTTGTGCCTTTCCAAATAAGGACATCATCATCCTTTGTTCGACAAAAACCATTGTTTCTCAGACATCATTTGATCTGTTCCCACTGCAGTGCCAAAACACCTGTCATCCCCATAGACGAGGCATCTTTCCAGGTTGGGAAGGGACCGTGCCAGTCCGCAATAACCTTATTCCATGTAAAATACCATTTTCTATGAAAGAAATTCAAAAGCATCTGAGATATATAGATATCATCCCCCCTGCCCATGATCGGATCGAGCCCAATGAGAAGCTTTTTTCCTGTTTGTAAGCTCCAGACCAGGTTTTTTAGGAAGTAAGATTCAACCTTACGAAAACTCATCCAGATAGCAAATCCATAAGAGGATCCAATCTTCCCTATCCTGAACTAATAAGTAATATCTTTGTTTGCCATATATTTTTTCTTGATAGTTTTGCTCCATAAGCCTTCCCCGAAAATACCCCTCCAAAGTGACTTGCATAATAATGCCTTCCCAAATGCCCTCAGATCCAAAATACCCCAACCTCCTAGCTTCTTTGGTAAGGAAATATCATATAATTTTGATAAGTGATATTTTCTTTTCTCCGAATTACCTCCCCAAATAAAATTTGCAGTCATTTTGTTCATCAGATGAACAATGGTCACAGGAATAAAGTAAAGATTAGCCCAGCACACAGCTAATTGAACCAGAACTGATTGAGATAGAACTGCTCTACCTGCCATAGAGAGACATTTATATTCCCACCTAGAAATCCTTTCATAATATCTATTCAGAATCCATTGCCAATCTGATTTTGAATATCCTTTTGGTTTTAAATGAAAACCCAAGTATTTCATACCTTCCTTAATGGGCCTCACCTCAATCCAAAATAGTATAGATAGATATTCTATAACTTCCATATTAGCATCGCAACCCCGTAGAGGGGGGCTACCCTCCCTGTGACCCCCCCCGCTGTGCAATCGGCGCAACGAAGGGGGGGCTCCGCCCCCCCTCTAACCCCTCGGTTCACTATGTAGGTTAGTCGTGGAAAGAATATAACACAACCCAAAATTCTCCCACTTGTTGTTTTCTTTCCACAAGGGGCCACAAGATAGTTTAGTCATTTTTCCAGCCCTGAAACGCCCATTGTTTCTCTACACCAGGAGAACTTCTCAAAGCTCACAGATTGTGTCAATTCATTTGCAGTATTTTTCAAAGTGTCCACCTTTACCAACAACACCTTTCTGTCTTCTATCATATCCCTCACAAAGTGATACTGAACATCAATGTGCTTTGTCTTTGAATGATAAGCAGGGTTCTTTGCCAAGAAAATTTCACTTTGGTGTCACTGTCTATCCTTATAGCTCCCTGTACTAAGCCCATACTTGAACACAATCTCAGCAACCAAACTGCTTCCTTGCTTGCATGAGTGGCTGCCATGTATTATGCCTCTGTAATTGATAGTGCCACTACAGATTGTTTCTTACTCATCCAACTGACTGCACCTCCAAATAGGTTAAACACATACCCACTTGTAGATCTTCTCTGATCCAAATCTCCAACTCAGTCTGCATCAACAAAGCCACAGATATCCAAAACTCTGTCAAATCCTGGTCTTCCTTGGTAGCACAAAGTATAATCACTAGTGCCACGCAAATACCTGAAAACTCACTTCACTGCTGTCCAATGCTCCTTCCCTGGTCTTGACATAAACCTGCTCAATACTCCCACTGCATGTGCAATGTTTGGTCTAGTACAAACCATTGCATACATCAGGCTACCGATTGCACTTGCATATGGACGGGACATATCCTCTTCCCCTTCTTGTGTCTTGGGACATTGTTCAGTAGATAACTTTACACCTGCAAGAATAGGAACCTTCATCGGTTTACTATTTTGCGTATTAAACCTATGCAATATTGTCTCGACATACTTCCTCTGGTTTAACCAGAGCTTCCTCTTTGCCCGATCTCTTTTAATTTCCATACCCAAAATGTAGTTTGCAGCACCAAGATCTTTCATGTCAAATTTGGAGGACAATTGGGTCTTCAAATCCTAGATAATTTCTTTGTCATTTCCAACCAGCAACATATCATCCACATACAAGACTAGATAAATAACACAGTCACCAATT
>APFE031349078.1:2058-27657 GCA_000404065.3 Pinus taeda
TTATTATTTTTATTCATTTTTTAATTTCTTAATTCCTTTTAAAATGGATCAACGAACTAAGCCTTTGGAAACATCACCTAGTACCTAGGACTTAGGACTCATGAGGGGATTTAAAACATTTTTCGACCCTCAGGACGCATTACATCATGACTTTAACCATTTACATCTTAAGGGAGAAAAACCCCTTTAACATAGACCCTCACAAATCACCCAGCTCTGCGACACAACTATAATCTAGCAGATCAACACACTAGGATTCTCCAAAATTCCAATGACAAAATCTATCCCGGCTTTGGGGTCAGGTTTGAAGGAAAACTCTGCCGACCCGTGGATCGGTGAGACGAAAAACCTTCCGAGATATAGATTATCATAAGAAAGTTAGGTCCACCTAGGCGATTTACAAACACGACTCATATCTGCTAGGATTATTTACAAAGAATACATGCAGACTGGGTTTACAATTAGATTGATAAAAATGCTGATGACTGCAGGATGGCACGGACACGCTGATCAGGTGCTGCCCCTTTTTGCAAAAAAAATAGGGGGTGTACTGCATGGGTAGTTGACTGGTAGAGGTCAACACATAGTAACTTGCAGTGACTAATATATTTTGTATTGGCCTCATTGCCCTTGGCACAATGGTTGAAGTATAAACAATTGTGTTTCAATATGAAGTAATCTCACAATAAATGGATGGAACCTGCATGACTTATCCTTGGTGTATGCATTTGCATCTAGTGACAGAAATGATTTATATTATGATCATGAGGATGACTTAATGAAGCTTGCTTTGATATTGCTTGGTAAATGACAATTTGTTGGCATGACAATAGATGAAGTTATAACTGGATATTTAGATGTGAGCTCTACCTGTCACTTGGTCCAAAGAATTTGTTACAGTGATATTGATGATTTTGATATTAGTTTTGATTTGACATCTAAACTTTGATAAGTTGACTTAGTTGATTTGATTGCACAATATTGATCTATGTAAGGTTGAGCATATTGGTTTGGTCAAGTGTTATGTTTGCAGAAAGCATTGTATGAAGCAAGCTTCCCGAGCCTGGTATGTCCGTATTGACAGTCATATGGTGAAGCCAGGAGATTGTGCCCATCCAAACCTCTACTTCAAAAGTGGTCCAAGGTATGACTTTGATTTTGGTTTATATGTTGATGGCCTATTCTTGATAGCTAATGAGCCTTTGATGATCAAAGTAAGAGGGAGATGGTCTTTAAAGTTTGAAATGAAGAATCATGGCATGATGAATTACTTTTTGAAGTTTGGAAATAAAAATTCTATATCGTGAAGCTAGTGAAGAGTTGTTGGAAAATGGAAATGCAAATCCTTGGACACTTTGGTTGAATTTCAAGAAGTTATGAAGAGATGTTATTGAACCTGACTTGGAAACTAACAGTTGGTTGAAGCATTGATGTTCTGTGTGAACACCCGTTCATATATGTATGTTTTGCATAGAACAACCTGAGTGAATCCATGATTGAGTTGCTTCATACACATTGAGTTGTTGTCAAGCAAACTTCAAGATATTTGCATGGGACAATCAATTTTTGGTTTGAGATATTCTTCCTATGATATGCAACTGCATGGATGTACTGATGTTGTTTGGGATCGTTACTGATAAGATGAGCACATCTCGGTGTTGCCTTAGTATGAGATCTACCATGATATTTTGATGAAAAGTCCTTAGCATCAAGCACAACTGAGGTTGAGTACAATGATGATTGGCATGGCTAGTTATGAGTTAGATTGAAGAAGGGGATACATTGTGACAATAATGAGTGGGATCCGATTGGCAAAGAATCCTGAGATATCTTCAGTCGGTGTTGTTGTACGAGACAATCTTAGGTTTGTGGTTGCCACCTCTGTGAGAGGGAGGATGAATTTGGTATCCTTTTTGAGATATATATTTGTGCTAATATAATATTTGATTTGACGTCTTACATGAACAGGAGACTACTATTGAGACGTGATGATTACCAAATATGAGCACGATAATATGTTTCTGATCTACAAAGAGCAAGATTGATCGAGAAAATTGAGCCAGCTCTTCCCCCCTGTCTGAGCTTACAGGGTAGGGTGAGGAATTGAGATGGAGGGCTCTTGGGGTTAAGGGATCTCTAGACAATAGGGTCGTAGATGTTGCTCCCATATCTGTCACCCACAGGGTCAGAGATGTTAGCTTTCCTATCTTGATCTATGTAGAGAGTATATCCCAGTTGGCATCATACCCACAAGTTGGGCTTGTTGGGAATATCACTCCCCATCTGGGATTCTGGCCAATGGGTTGAGAGTGTACTTGGGGGTGTACAACCCAAGTTGATTATGATGCAGGTATTCTACCACATGACTCTTCGGGATCATTTTTGGGAAGATCAATGGGCAATAGGATGGATTGATATGTGCTCCCCTATATCACCTATTGCTCGATATGGGGTTGTAGATGTTTAACTCACCCATGAGATCCTGGGTTGAGATGTGCTCCCCAATGTGATTTACGGGTTGAGATTTGCTCTCCTATTCAGTTCCAGGTTGACACAAAGCTCCCCGACGTGATTTCAGGTTGAGATGTGCTCCCTAATGTTGTTCCGGATTGAGCTAGGCTCTCCGATGTTGATGCGGGTCATAGAATTGGCTCCCCGCTGATGTTTCCTAGTTCTGGGCTCCCTGCTAGCAATGATTCCGGGTGGTAGCAGTGGCTCCCCAATGAATAGAGGGTTGTAAAATGAGCTCCCCTCCAATATCAAATTCTTATTCTTTTAGATTCGAGAATGTTCAGCATATGAGCAGGGACAATCAAGAGATAAGAAGGAATAAGTAAGAGATGAGAAAAGATGAACATTGACGACATTTAGATACTTGAGATTGGATATGATTTGATGACAGGATATTTGCGATGATTACATGGTGCAGTTGGAATTTCTCCCTAGCTGAGAAGGACTATTAATTTGGTAGCTCAGTGACAAATTTCAACCATGGGACTAGATTCCTCTTTTCGAGAGGAACAATTTTGACTACTGAAGTGCTCAATTTGGACAAAGGAAAGTGTATTTTTGAATTATAAACCCACATGTGCATATTTGATCAAGTCGGCCCTAAAGCAAATTGGACACCCTTGGAAGGCTATAAATACAAGTGAACTCAACCTCATTTGGACAACATCGTGAGACATTCTTCTATTCTCTTCCTTGTTTTGGCTCGCACAGGTTTGACGCAAGTTCAAGGAAATTGCTTGGCACAAATCCGAGATTACAGGGTCTAAAGCTCGCACGCGTTTCTAGGGTTTTGGGTCACCGTCGCAAGGTTGTCAAGGGAAGTTTCCACTATAGTCATCGGCTCGCAGACCTATGCATGCGACTGGAGGGTTTCAGTCACGTGCATGACACTCCCTCCATGCGACTGAAGTTTAGGATTTGGTTTTTCAGTTGTTTGATGCTTTCGCTTGTTGACCGCAGTGTTCGGTAGTTGACTGTAGAAAGTGACAATTCATTACGGGTTTCTGAATTAGGGTTTTGAGTATAAGCATTGTTGGGTTCATTTCATGGATGTTGTTTAGTTGATTTTGCTGGATAGTTGTATGGATGAAGATATGGATCATTGTACTCTCTTTTGTTGAATCATTCAATGACAATCTAATAAGAAGAAGAATTTGAAAGGGTTTTCCCCATAGTGGGTTTTTTCCTGGTCTCCGACCAATCCTAGTGTCTTTATATGTGTGAATGTTTTTATTTTATTATTCCTTTATGTTCCTGCTACATTGATGATGATATTGTTATTTCTACATCATTGTATATGTTGTTGAATAATGAAGTAAATCTGAATAATGTTTAAGTTGTTATGGGGTGAATTTAATATGGAAATAATGAAATGCAATTATCAAAGCAAAGAACAATATAGCCCTCAAAAAAACTAACATTCCAACCGTAAAGGTATAACCTTTCATTATGTAGTTAGGTATTTTGGCTTACTTATCATTGACACATTTGGGCATGGATTAGTGGGGGGATTTGGTGGAAAGAATGGGCTTGGTTTGTACTCTTGTCTCATTTTTCCAACTTGGTGGTTAACCTTGTATACTAGTCTCGTGGGATCTCCTTTATTGGTTACTAGCTTTAGGAATGGCACTACATCGGAAATCTCGATTTTGGTTGCGTGGTCCCGTTTCTCGACACCACATATATCACTCTCCTCTGCTCATTATAACCCCTTTCACCATATTTCCCATCTGGGTCCACATTTGTCCATTGGGTCCACAAGGAGTTAGCCTCCTCCTCCTGTTGTCCACACTTTGGGTCAGGCCTGGAACGTTGCCCCAAAGGTTGATGCAGCTAAAAAGAAAGTAAAAAGCATAATTTGGCCACTCTCAATAGGAAATGTACCATAAGATGCAAAAGATGGCCGGGACATACAAATTTAACATTTGGGCAAAAGCCAACATGAGTTCTACCCTCTATCATTATGGCCATCACCCTAGTTCCTAGGGCCCCTATATGAGACCCCTGCATCATTAAGAAACCCATGATTGTCCCAACACCTGGTGGGTGACGAATTGCCCAACCTTAAGTGGGTATTCACTACTACATCATTCACACCATGCTCTCATACTCTAGAGCCCCAAGCAGTTATATAAGGAAAATCAATAAAAGGAAAAAGACATATGAAGAAGGGTCGAAAAATAATGGTCGAGGTAACTCATGTACCACGATTGCTCCCTCCTACATTCATACACCCAAGTGTGGGATTCCCTCTGTTGATCAGTGTTGCGAACATCACGATCGGGATTAAATCGGCAAGGGTCCGAAATCGGAAAAAATTGTAAAAATTGAAAAAAAATCAGTAAAAATGGGCAAATACAAAAATATTCATTTTTTTTAATATCTAAAGCATCAACAACATAAAATAAATGCATTGACACTTAAATATGAAAAAAGAACTAATGTATAAGATGTGTAATATCATGTCTAGTGCTACATCACACATAACAGTGAATCATGTCCTGAATACTAAGTCCTGAGTCCCAACTCAGCCTTAAAATATCAATAAAAAATATAATAATGTATCTCATATCATGAGTCATAATTTCATATACAATGAAATGAACCAAATAACTAATACTATTGATTTCCTCTACCCCTCTTGCGAGAAAATGTAACAGCTTTCCCTTTAGATGAAGAAGGTTGTGGGGTTGGCAGTGGACTCTACTATGCTCTAGAAGCTGAGGAATTAGGAGTTATAGGACGTAGACCACGTCCTCCACCCGTGACAGGGGTAGGTGGTGTCACCTTCTCCTCCTGTTGCTCCTCCTCCTCTACCCCCTCCACTACCTCCTGCTCTAACCAATCAGGGGTCGACTCCATGATAGGCCTCTCGGCCTCAACCCTCCATGCAGCAGTGGTGTCAATCCCATCCAATGAGATGGCTTCCACATCAGGTGTCCTCTCAAGTTACCTCACCCACAATCGAAGATTGTAGTAAATGTAGACCATGTCATTAAGTCACTGGGACTCCAACCTATACAAGGGTCATAAATTAATAAATTATAAAAAATTATTATTTAATGAATTCAAAAAATTCATTGGAAATTTGGAATATTTTAACCTATTGCGCTTCTTGGTGTGTATTTTTTCAAATACACTCTAGTTACTCTCGCATCCCGAGGATCTACATGTTTGGCTGAGCACTAGCAAGCCTTTGGAGATTGGGTAATCTGCGACCATAGCCTCTCCACCATGCATCTACAACAAATAAGATAAACATAAGAAAAAAATGAAATTTGAAAGTTGAAGCAAAGTATGAACTTGAAGAGACAGTGAAATTTGAAACAAACTAAAGTTTCCCTGGCATTTTAGTCTCCTTATCCACAACAACCATGTCAAAGCTAAATGTACCACCTGGCATCCTGTATATCTCCATTTATTTAGAGATTTTTGCACGTTCTGCTGGAGATGGCACCATCCTCTGAACACAAGTGAAGAATCCATCCATGACCTCAACATCAAATAAGAAACCACGGGAGTAAGAAAATGTGGGGTTCAGGTAGATCCCTGCAACATGAATGGGACAATGGAGTGTATTGTTCCATCGCTCATCAATCACTCCCCATAGGATTTTTTGTTTCTCAAACCCCTCATCCCCTTATCATCATAGTAGCTCTGATGGATTATTTGGCCCTATCCATGGCCTCATACAAGTAGTCCATTGCGGGCTTGTCTCCATTGTGAAAATTCCTACACTAAAAGAACCCCTACTGCAGCAAATCTGAATCTACTTCACCTACTTGATTTTTTAAATTACATTCATCAAGTTATTCTTTTGAATACTGAAGCAAATTATTTCTACAGCCTACACTAATTAAACTTTTGATCTCATGAAACAAAAAACAGAGTAAAGAACAAGATACATATGACACACTTATTTTTGGACACGATAGTCCATGGAAAAACCCAATGCGGGAAAACTAGTGCAGCAGCTCTGAGGGTTTTATTATTATGCATGAGAAATATCTTAATACAAATCTAGGATGCTCATCTAACAATCATTTACAGAGAAAATACTAGCGGAAAATCTGAGTGAGTTTTACCTCATTTCACCCAGCAGAATTCCGGCTAATCCGACACAAGACTGGCTAACCCCGGTTATTTCTGCGTCACCACTTCTACCCTCTGCGTCAGCTTTTCCAATTGTTCTAAAGTTCCCGGTAGTTCCAGCTTCTTCCCTCTGCATCAGCGTTCTCGGTTGTTCCGGCAATTCTGACTTTTGCCCTTTGCGTCATCTTTCCCGCCTGTTCCGGCATTTCCGGCTGTTCTTGGCAGTTCCGGCTTCTGCGTGACAGGCAACTTTTCTACTCTGCTGGCTCTCTCTGCCTCTCTGCCAACATTCTCTGGAAAGTCCTTCTCCCAGATTCTCACTGCCCCTCTACTGCAGAATGATCACTTAATTCGATATCGTTATCAAACCCTACCCTAGGAATCGAATTCTTGATCAATTCGTTCTCTCCATGTGTATTTCCAAATGAACCCCAAGCCTCCATTTTATACTTTTCCTATTGAGTCTTCAACGGCTGAGATTAAGTCTCTAATCAATGGCTAAGATTAAAACATGACTTGATCCGCCTTCTTGATCATTCTCACCCATATTTTGATTAATACCCATTAACATTTTAATTTCCCTAAGTTTAGACTTAGAAACTCCATTAAAAATATTAATTATTTTAATAAAATACAATTCGGGTAGAATTTCACCAAACGGTTTATGGGTTCTTTAGAACTCATGTGCCTTAGCCTCTCCACCAATTTTCAAGGCTAGAGCACTTCTAATGCTACCAAAAAATAACACTCCCTCTTAGCGAGGAAAGTGCTCTAGCAACAATGTCCACCTGGGTGCTGCTCTGTTTCTGAAGCACCTCATTTCTACATTGTTGTTGCCACCAACATTGTGTTGTTGTTGCTACTGTGCTGCTGATGCTACTGTACTGCTGCCCATGACACTGCCACTGCCACTACTGCATTTGTACTACAGCTCCCTCTCAAACGCTACATTTGCTATGCTGCTAGCACCGCGACTGCTAACACTGCATCTGTACTGCAATTCAGTTGCTAAGAGAAGCAACTGAAAAACATCCAAAATTTGTTGAACTTAACTGTGTTCAACATAATACAATGAATGTTGGAATCTGACTCCTGCTGACCCTCTGAATCTTCTGCGCTGCTGCTGACTTTTGCACTGTGCCATCTGCATTGCTACCAACCTTGCGCTGCGCTTATCAGTCTCTAGTCCCAAGCTACTGCATCTGTCCTCCAAACTCGCCACTGCATCATTTGACATTAAGTCCATCTTGCTACTGCTGAATCTTGGGCTCCCTAGCAAGGAATTGATCCAAAAGGTGGACTGCTCAAGGATCCTGCCCACATGTAGTCCTCCTAACTACAGCTCAATATTGCCCCATCTCCCTCCTAGAGATGTGTGGGCACTCATGGCATACTCATCCTCGTTAATCTTTGTTGAAGCAGCCTTAGGATCATGTTTCTCATCCTTGTCTTTTTTCTTCAAAGGACACTGGGATGCATAGTGGCCCAACTCGCCACAACTGAAACATTTCACCTTCGAAATGTCCTTTTTTCGCTTCGGCTTCTATTGTCCCTTCAATGCTAGAGTTGTGTTCTCCTCCTCCTCCTTCGTCTTTGTGCCACTCCCATTGCTGCCACTGAGGCTGACCTTCACTAGGTCCCTCCTTAACTCCTCCTATTGAAGAGCCACCCGCATCTCCTCCCATGAAGGTAGTTTTTCTCTGCCCGATATGCTTTGGACGAAAACTTGCCATTCATCCAAGACTCCATTCAAGGCTATCCTCACCATTGTGGTTGGCTGAGGAGTGGACCCTGTTGACCACTATGTGTCAACTTCCCATAGCAGTACACCCCCTTTTCTTCACAAAAGGGATAGCGCTTGATTGACGTGTCCATGCCATTCGACAGTGATTGTCGACTTGATCATATTATGTTGTAAACCCAGTCTGCATGTGTGAATTGTAAATAATCTTAGCAAATCTGAGTCATGTATGTAAATTACCTAGGTGGACTTAATTTTCTAGTGATAATATACGTTCTGGAAGGTTCTTTGTCTCGCCGATCTATGATCGGCAGAGTTTTCCTTCAGCCTAACCCCAAAGCCGGAATGGATTTTGTCATTAGAATCTTAGGAGAATCCTAGTGAGTTGATCTGCTAGATTATATTTGGTCGCAGAACTGGGTGGTCTATGAGGGTCTATGTCAAATGGGTTTTCCCCCTTAAGATGTAAAATTGTAAAAGTCATGATGCAAAGTGTCTTGAGGGTTTAGAAAATGTTTTCATCCCTTCATAAGTCCTAAGTCCTAATTCTAAGTTTAGGTCCTAGTTGATTTTTTCCAAACGCTAAGTTCGAGAATCCATTTAAAAATTAAAAATTAAAAAATTGAAAAATATATAGAATAATAAAAAATAAATAAAATAATAAATAAAATAAATATAAAATAAATAAGTCAAATTTTTGAGTTAATTAAAATATGAATTTCAATTTTTTAATATATTAAAATGCATTTAAAAATTCGATGGATGAGATTAAAAGATATCTTGATCCTCATCGACAATCGAGATCATTTTGACATGGATCACTCGAACTAGCCGTTGGGATTTTTTCCTTTATATAGGGTGTTAGGGGTCATTTGAGATCCTTCGATATTAGAGTCTGGTGTTAAAGAAAGCTCTCTTGTCGTCATTTTTTGTGCAATAAAGAAAGACTTTGGGGTTAAAAATCTTGTTAGTGTTACTCTTCTGGAAATGTTGTAAGATGTTTTATTTTCTGCATAATTTTATTTTCAGCCATTGATAATAGCTTGATGAAGATTGATCTAGCCACAGGTATCTTGTCTGATCTCTAGGGTTTGAATGATAGTTTAATCTCTGAAATATAATGGCAGGTATCTCCATTTGATCTAAATTTCATTGTTGTTTTCTCCCTCTATGTTAATGGTTGGTTTAAGTTGTGCAGGAAATCTTTTCTTTTTGAGATTATCGAGCATTCGAAGAAGTTCTCGGCTGAACCAGCCAACTCCCAGATTGCATTTTCTGAAAGAGCCCAGCCAGTTTTAATCCCAGGCTTATCATTAGAATTTGTGTTGCAGATGCATGAAGGGGTTTTCTGAAGCACCTCACATTAAGTTTAAAATTCTGAAAATATTTCTGTGGCATAATGGAAAATCCGGCTATTTAGAGCCTTTAATTTGTAATCACTGTAATTATTTAGCTGGTTCTTAGGGTTTTAGGGTTTTATTTATTTTTTGCATTTTCAGGTTCTGGCTGCTTGTTTCCATTGTTTTGGGTTGCAGGTACAGGTTTTGAGAATTTTTCAGGGTTTCTATCAGGCAATCTGGAGCAAGAAGGATTTAAAATTTTTGGGACTACGGGTCTGCTACCTGCGTTTTCAATTTTCACTACTGCCTGGGGTTTTACTGCTGTAAAAAAAAAAATTGAAATTTTTTTGGGGCCACAGTTCTTCCCTGCGTGCCATTCCAACATCTACCCTCGCAGATCTGGCCAGTCTTTACCTACATATCTCTTCAAATCCATGCAAAGTTCTGTTCCTCGCATACAGTTCGCTTTACTCCATCGATCCATAGCTTTCTGCGTCCCCATTTCCGCTTCCACCCAACCTACAAACAAGAGCTGCAACCTCAGCTCCTCTATTCTCTGTGTGATTCCCTTCACCCTTCACGCTGCCACTCAATCTGCTCCAGCATTCTCCACCTTTCTTCGCTGCCATCCCTACAAAAACTCTGCATTATCCAACTGCCACAACTTCTTTACACGTTGCCCATATTCTCCGCGTATCTGCACTCGGCCTTCAAAAAAAAAAAAACATTCAAAATCTGCAGCCTTTGCTATCCCATTCTTCACTGTTGTTCCACGCTTTTTTTTTTGCATCCACTACGCAGCCAACTCCACCGTTCCAGCTCATCCAAAGTGCAGATTTCTGCAAAACTTGCCTGCAAGCTCAGCGACATTCACGCTGCAATCTTCCTCCCCTGCGTGTTATCTGATCCGAGCTCCATCAACCCCTCACACAGCAAATTTTTTCACTCCTCCGGCTATCTCACGCAGCTGCTCCATCTCACATCCCCTGTCCGTCGAACCCCCATCACTACAATCTCCGCTATGTCAAACATCCAGGCCTGCACACATAAAATAAAAAAACAGCAGCAAAAAACAAAAAATTTGATTGGATTCTTAGGTTAGCGTAAGTCTTTCCTTCTCTCATTGTTTATATATGCATTGTTTAGTTGTACCTTAGGCTTTTTTTTTAATTAATTTAGACTTTAATTTCTAGAATTAGATTATTGTTAGTTTTAGATTTTAGTTTTATTTTTATTTTAAATTTTGATCTTTATAAAAAAATAAAAAATTCGATTTTCATTTTTTGATTAGTTGTTAGGTTTTAAGTTTAAACATATTTACGTTTTGATGTGTTAGGTATTGTGTATATGTTTAATTTTGTATATATTTATTTATTTAAATTTTGATTTTATTAATCTAAGTCTTAGTTTAGAATAAATTTTTGTTAGGTTTTGATTTCAAATTTATCTTGACTTTTTTTATTTTTACTCTGTATCTGCAACTCGAAGCAAAGAGATGATAGGGTCCATGATCCAAATAATTAGATCTACCCTCTCCCACCAACCATCATCTAGTACCGTGTCCTTCACTCTTTTAGAGGTTACCTGATCTATCTTTCTCCAAAAAGAACAAAACTCATAAATAACCATGGACCCAAGAGTGGTCTTGACCTCCCTCAACCTCTTCAACATCATGAATGAAGATGCAAACCGTGTATCAGCAATCTTCAACAATGATAGATTGTTGTACTCCTTGTAGATAGTGAGGGCATTTGTATGATTTTGCAAAAAGTTATGGATATGTCTTGCATCCTTAATAATGCTTCCAATCCAAAGCACATCAGAAGCAATGGTTTTCAGTGCTAAGTTCAATGAATGGACAATGCAAGGTGTCCAAAACACTTGTGGATATTTAGCTTCCACAATCATGCCAACATCCTTGCAAACAGGTGCATTATCTGTAATGATTTGCACACAAGAATCAACACCTACATCTTCAATAACTTTAATAAATAACTCACCAATAAATTGTGCATCCTTGTATTCGCCGAGTGTATCCACTGCTTTTATGAAAACTGCACCACTCAAGGAAGACACCATGAAGTTGATGATTGGGTGTCGTGCTGGATTTGTCCATCCATCAGAAACAATGCTAACCCTAGATGTTGGCCATGATGCTACGATAGGCTCAAGCATTTTTTGCACCTCTTTTTTTGCCTTCGTCAACAATGTGGTTCTCAGCTTCTCTGACCCAAGAGGCACATACCCTGCTGGAGCCCCTTGAGTTAGAGCTCGGCACATCTCAATAAATAGAGGTGAGTGTGCAACATTAAATGATATGAAATTTTGATACAAGAAGAAGGCAATGGTGAGATCAAGCTCTTCCCGTCTCTCTTTTTGGAAAGTCTTGTCCATTGGACCAAGTGCTCTTCTTTTTGATGCTTGTCCCCCAGTAGAAGTAGAACTCTCAAATGGAAATTTGGTGGTGGCCTTTCTCAAAAATGGAAGGGGGTCTTCATTCTTGGATTTTTTTTATTTTGAAGCCAGTGCCACATGTTCCATACCAACATTGGCCTCCTTTTCCAATTCTTTTCTTTTTTGTGAAGTAATAGCTCTACAAGATCCAATCCCACAACTAGGTAAAGCCAACAAATGTGATTTCACACAATAATATGTGCTTTTGAAAGAAATGTTACAAAAGTTGCATTTCCATTGCACATTGCCTCCTCCCTTTCCCTTGTTGTTTGGCCCATCCTCTCTTGTGACATATTTCCACAATGGATATTTATCATTGTCTTTAAGTCCTCTTCCCTCAACATTACTTGCAGCAGACTCTGATGATATTGGGGGAGGAGGGGCATCTCTACCCATGACATTCCTGCCCTTCCTTTGCCCCCTAACTGCTGCCTTTGATTGAGCCATGAACACTGTTACGGACCACGGTGTTACCTCAACAACCTGTAAAAAAAATGAACAAACTGCTGTAAAAAATTTAAAAATGCAAAAAAATGAACAAACTGCTGTAAAAAATGAACAAACTGCTGAAACAGTGAAATGCCAGTCTTAGAACAGAGACAATACACATAAATTCATCAAACAGTTTATAAATTATAATTTCATAAACACACTGCTGACAGGCTACAGCTGTAGGTGCTCTTCTTGTATTTATTTCAAATTTCAATGTATTTCAAAAGAGTTTCTTCTGGGAATGTCATGTATTGAAAGAGGGTGACATCACTGACATCAGACATGTGAGAGTAGTTATTGTATTCATGTTGTTTCTAAGATTGACATTGCTGGTCCTAGACCAGTTGTTGTGATGGTATCTATTTAAATTTTACATTATTCCAACTGTTTGATGATGGGACCTCTGAGGGCTTTTGTCACATTTGTAATGCTCCCAAACAGATAAGATATTGATGTGCACAAATTGCACACACCACCTAGGTTGAATGATGGATTCCTAGCCCACCTGGTATACAAAGAAAGTTGTATTGATGCAAACCTGTGAGCTGAGTCATCATGCAGCACGAAAGATGGGGGCAATCAATAGATTGGCAACCTGAGTGATAAGAATTTTGGATACAGACCACCCAGAACATGAATGGTGAAATTACCCTCGTAAAAATATCTTCAAAGGCAATGGATATGGTGAAAACAATAGATTGAAAAGACAATTTTAGAAGTGTGAAGTGGTAAGAAAAGAGATCAGGTTACAAGTTACAACTTAACCATCAAATTACTTCAGTTCTGAAAATAAGATTTACACACAGCAATTCCTAGTTTTTTTGCCAAAACCTTTGCACGTTCAGTCTATATACTATATGTAAAATTTGAGTTGCATCTGTGAGGTCAATCTGTATTGTCTCACCTAGTTCTGTAGTAATTACTCTTCAATCTGCAAAACACTAAGTTCAGCAGTCTATTCTAATCAGAAAACAACGATAACAAAAACAATGGCAAACAATAAACGCCCCACTAATTATTGTATATGCAGTGTGTGGACAATGGACATATACACCGTTGAATGTAATATGCACAGGCATAGGGCACCGTGGCAGTGATATACAAGTGCAAGATCCACAGATATAATCTGAACCACAAGGAACGAGTTACGAGACACATCTAAAGTCAATGAGCCATTGAGAGGGTATATGGTTCACGTTCACTGAGTCATATTGTAATATAATCTGTAGCCTGTAGGGTATAGTCATGAGATCAATTGCAAGTGAGAACATACGGGTTATAGCCTTTATAGTAACATGTTTAAACTTTAAAATTATATGCGCACGCACAATGTGTAAACAGTGAACCGAACTTACCTGGTAGTGGTGGACGGTGGCTCTCAGGTCTGAACAGTGGCTCTCAGGTCTGCTCCTTGCTCTCCTACAACACAATCACACTTGCAAAATGAAACTATCAACAGCAAACACGCCCTTTTAACCCGCGCTGGAGGCTTAGCGAGTCCTGGAAACAGGACTCGTTTTTTAAAATCGTGACACGCTCCGAAAATTTGTGACACGTGCCATGACATGACGTGTCATAAAGGGACACGACATGTCATTAAAAGTGGACACGAATCCGTACCGAATCGTGTCGGATTCGATGGATTCGCGATTCGAGGGCCCTTTAGGGCGAATCCGGTGATCTAGATGTATATATAAAACAAATAAAAATTCATAAAAATTAGAAAATATAAAAATCATAAAAAGTTTTAGTTTTAGTTCATTCTTTTATTTAAGTTTAAATTAAAAAAATTAATAAAAAAATACAAAATAATCTTTAGACTTCTATAGTTTAGAATTTTCTTTAGATTAAGTTTCATTTATTTAGATTTCAGTTGGCTTAGTCTTGTTTTATTTAAAAAATATAAAAAATATTTTGGAAATATTTTGCCAGATTTAGTCTTGGCTCAAGGTTTTGTCATGTTTGCAATATATCTTTCCTGCTGAGGCTAAAATTTTGATGTGGGATTAATATTTATCATTTCTTTATGTGGTTAAAACATGCTTAAATGTTCATTTGAAGATTAGCTACATGAATGTGATTTCTAGTTAACATTTAAAGTTACATGGTTATTTAAAACTTTTAATCTTTCGAATTTTATTTGCTGGAAAATCGTTAAGCCTTCGAGCATTTATCGATTATTTTACATTTGGTAAAGGTCAATCTTTGAGTTATTTGATGGTAAATGATTGTTAATGAGTTCATATTTCTGCAGCATTTGATAAATAACCATTTAAATCATTTATTTCATAAGGCACTGGTCTATTAACTTAATAAAATCAATTAAGTGCTTGTTTCCCCTCGTGTCTCCCAACCCAACTGGTCCCCAGTTGGTCATCCATTATCCCTTAGGGTCTACCCCCCTTAGCCACGGCAGACAGGCTTAAACGGAGAGATCAGGGATCAGGGTGACAACCCCCGGTCTGAGCGTTGTCGTGACAATCTGTGCGAGAACAGACCCCACTGCAGCTAGCTGGTCTCTAGTGTCCTGAAGAAGCTGAAGATAGAGGTTCACCCCTTCTCCTTTCTGCATCAAATTCCACCACAACTTCTGCTCCAAATACATCTTCCGCTATTCGAAAGAGCCTGCATACAGAGAAGACAAGGCTTCCCACATCTCTCAGGTTGTATCCTTGCCCTGTAAGTGTGAGACCATATGATCTCGAACTCTATCGAGAATGAGACTCTTCGCCTTCACCTACTCGGCCTTGTATATCTTCTTCTGATCGTTGTCAGCAGAAACAACCACAACACTTTTGACGTAGGCCTCAAGATCTTATTCCTCCATAACAGCTAAGATTCTGGTCTTTCATATGACATAGTTGGAGGCTCCGTCCAACCTGTCTTGATCTCTGAACCCATGCGATGCCATCTCACCCAACTGTCGAATTGACTCCTCTAGTCACTGCTTAGCACAACTGCCCAACAAGTGAGAAATTCAAACTTTCTGGCGGAAAGTTCTTTGAGGAGAAAATTCCCCTACTATGTATCTTCGTTCTTTTCCAGCGGATTTCTGCCCCAGCAGAAACTATGCCCTTCAAGCACTGCGCTGAGGCTCTGCGTCACTCGCTCTGCCTCTGCAAACTCACAAACTGAAAATCGTACCTCTGTCATCTCACTCAAAGAGAGAATTCCTCGGATCTACTTCCTGGCAAGGACTACACAATCCCTTCAAGGGGATTCGAATAGCTGCCAAGTGCAGCTTTCGGCCTCACTGCTCAGCACTGGACCTGTGCTTCCTGTTTCAAAATTACTCCTCTGGTACCATGTGAAAATTCCTACACTAAAGTAACCCCTACTGTAGCAAATCTGAATCTACTTCACCTACTTGATTTTTTAAATTACATTCATCAAGTTATTCTTCTTAATACTGAAACAAATTACTTCTACAACCTACACTAATTAAATGTTTGATCTCATGAAACAGAAAACAGAGCAAAGAACAAGATACATAGGACACACTTATTTTTGGATACAATAGTCCCCAAAAAAACCCAATGTGGGAAAACTGGTGCAGCAGTTATGAGGGTTTTATTATTAAGCAGGAGAAATAACTAAATACAAATCTAGGATACTCATCTAGCAATCATTTACAAATAAAATACTAGCGGAAAATTTGAGTGAGCTTTACCTCACTTCACCTGGCAGAATTTCGGTTGATCTGGCACAAGACTGGCTAACCCCGGCTATTTCTGTGTCACCTCTTCTGCCCTCTGCATCAGTTTTCCCAACTATTCCGGCAATTCCCGGCAGTTCCGGCTATTCCCATCAGTTTCAGCTTTTGCCCTCTGCGTCAACTTTCCTGGTTGTTCCGGCAATTCCGGTTGTTCCCAACAGTTCCAGCTTTTTCCCTCTGCGTCATCTTTCCCTACTGTTCCGACAGTTCCGGTTTTTCCTAGCATTTCTGGCTTCTGCGTGACATGCAACTTTTCTGTTCTATTGGCTCTCTCCGCCTCTCTATTTGTATTCTCCGGAAAGTCCTCCTCCCGGATTCTCACTGCCCTTCTGCTGCAAAACGATCACTTAATTCGAAATCCTTAGCGAACCCTGCCCCAAGAATCAAATTCTTGATCAATTCATTCTCTCCGTGTGTATTTCCAAATGAACCCCAAGCCTCCATTTTGAGTCTTCAACAGCCGAGATTAAATCTCTATTCAACGGCCGAGATTAAGTCTCTAATCAACGGCTAAGATTAAAACATGACTTGATCTGCTTTCTAGATCATTCTCACCCATATTTTGATTAATACCAATTAACAGTTTAATTTCTCTAAGTTTAGACTTAGGAACTCCATTAAAAATATTAATTAATTTAATAAAATACAATCCAGGTGGAATTTCACCAAATGGTTTCTAGGTTCTTTAGAACTCATGTATCTTAGCCTCTCCACCAATTTTCAAGGCTAGAGCACTTCCGATGCTACCAAAAACTAACATCCATCAACTAATCGAAGAAACTTTACCATAAGGCTTAGTAATGCTACACACCTCCTGCACTCCTGCCTAGAAGTTTTCCTGATATGAAACTAACCTGCATATGCCCTCTCCCTCTAGTTTGCAGCTATATCATAACGCACACCACCCCTCTAAAAGAAACATTCTCTTCACATCCCACATAGAATTCAAGAAGGATTGAAGAGATGTGAAACTGGTGGAAAACCATGTAATAGCACGGCGCACCAACTCGTTGTTGGTGAATGTTCTCATCAAATGAAGCACAAATGCATGATTATATATATGTTGTAATGTTTTTTGATGATTCAACAATATTCTTGACAAAAGGAATTTTTCCTATGTCCTCCAACATCAATCAATGCAGTGTGCAGCACAAGGTGTTCAAAATAAGTTAGGATGCCTCTCCATAAGCATCTTTCCAGTGGCAACATAATTTGCAGCATTGTCCTTTATGACTTGGACAACATGTTGTGCACCCACCTCCTGAATGAACACATCCAACAAATCACATAATAGTTGTTAGGTTTTTGTAGCAATGGATGTGTTCTATCCATGAAATTTGGTGGAGAGGCTATAATGCATGAGATCTCCAAAAACCAGAAATCATTTCTGGAGTTTCTGTCTAGAAGTGTCTCAATTAGATTATTAACCAATTTTTAAATATTTTCTAAGTCTAAACTTAGGGAATATGGTTAATTAATCAGTAGTAATTGAGATAAGATGAAAATCATCAAGAAACTCACTCGGATCAATCCAAAGATGATCCTAGCCATTGATTAAGTTTTAATCTTGGTCGTTGGTGCTCCAACAGTGGATTATAAGAGGAAGTCGATGTGGTGATAGAGATTACACCAGTGCAGATACTCAGTTGCCCAGACAATTCAATTTTCTCACTAGCAATAACTCAACAAAGAAGATAGAGCCAAAGGGTAAGTAGCAAGTGTGTTAGTGTTAGTCAGTTCAGCCTGTCACCAGTGATCAAATATGCTCTTACAAGGTGTTGTTAGGGTGTCAAGACAAATTTTTGTCATTTCAGCAAGTCTTCAAATAAAAATTTGGTCAATGGTTATCGTCTGCAGGTCACTGCTGCTCCCTTCACTTACTCATGGTCTTCATCACTCGTCATGGTCATTGTCTTCTTCGAGGTATCATATCTTCATTTAAGTGTCTTGGGTCATGAAATCGTTAAATTCCTCATTTTAGGTCATGATCAGGGTTTCACTCCATGTGTCATCATGATACCATATGTTGCCAAAAGCATGTCCATCATGTGATTAAGTGGGTAAAGGGAGTTAGCAGCTTAGGGAAAGAAAAATAAAGGTAAAGGTAATGTTTTATTTCAAATAAGACAATGTCGCAGTACACTACCTCGCCTCATCATTCCTCATAGGGACATGTTTGATTCAAAATATGTTTCTGACAAAATGGAGAATAATTTTACAAAAGTGAAAAAGGTTTTTGTCCGTTATAGTCCAAGGAACAAAAACCTCGTTCAGTTTGTGCACAGGTGTTATGATTTGAAAGAAATGCCCCAAATACACTTGCTACGAGAGAGTTGCTACACTTCTGGACAGCTTCACTTCAAAACAGTTTTTCAGGGGTTTCGAGTAGGTTTTGGCAGTTCTTGAGAATTCCATTGTGTAGCAGACATCCTAAGCTTTCCAATGGTACCTTCAACTTGTGATTTGGATTAGTGGAAGGCACCCAAAATTAATCTGCAAGTTGGCGTTGTGCTCTTGTCAGAGAAACCCTGAGTTTTTGGAGTGACCTTGGGAAAATCAAATTTTCTCCCTCATGGAGTGTCCAAATTATATGATTGAGGTATCCATCTTACAGCAGACTTCAAGAGATTTCCAACGAGCTATCAAGCTCTCAATTTGGAGTAGTTTAAGGCCTCCAAAAGTGGTTTGGAAGTGGTGTTGCGCTTCTGTGAACTGTGTTGCGCTTTGGCATTGCGCTTCTGTGAACTGCACTGCGCTTGTGCCAGAGTAGCCCAAAACTCATCCAAACTCACCCAAATTTTGATTTTGAAGCTTGAAAACCTATTTATTGCTATTCCAAGCTTGTTCACAAGTAATTATACATCTTTTCTCACCTTTTTCCTTTGGCAAGATGAATGCATATGCAAGTTCTCTTCATCTAGGGTTTAGGTGAAATTTTCATGCTGCAAGCTCTAGTGTAATTGATGGTTTGGTTAGTTTTGATATTGGAAACATGTAAATATTCCACCTCACACCTCTGTACATGTTTAAAACACCTTTTGATTCATTAAATAACTTATCAATCATCAGATTGCCTCACCCTTACCTAAACCCTAGCTCATACCTAGCATTTTGAGCAGATTTCCTAGCAGCTCTGTTTTTCAATTTCTCCTAATCATTTATTTCCCTCATTTCACTCCATTTAAGCTTCCTAAGTTTTGTACCACCTGTATCCATCTCCCAAAATTCCCCTATCATCATCTCCCTTCCGTAACTCCCTCATTTCATCATTTCCTTCCTTAAGCAAGAAAATAGTCAACTTAAGACTAAACAGCTAATCATGGAAAAAGAACAAGCCAAGTTACTGCAGCAGGTTGGCAAAGGCAAGGAGATCATAGAATCAAGCAAGCCTGAAGGATCAAAAGGTACAGGAAAGAGGAAAAGGCCAAGAACAAGGGGCCTAAAGAAGGCATTGCAAGAAGAGCAAGAACAAATTTTGTTGAATGAGGACCTTGGCCTAGAAGATAGGATCGCCTTAGAGGTTCATCAAGATAAGGAATATTGGCTCAATAGAGTGAATGAACATTTGGAGAAGCTCCTTGAGAAGGCAAACAGAGACAATCAGTTTCTCAGACACATGGTGCACCACTACCAAGCTCAAAACATGATCACCAATGTCAAGGTAAAGCAACTTGAAAACAAGCTCAAGGAGGCCAAAAAAGACCAAAAGGATGAGGGAAACTTGGAGATGTTTGTTGAAGCATCCATGAAGCTATAACAAACATATTTTTACACCTTCCCTCCAATTTTGAGCAAATTTTGAGCATTTTGAGTTTTTTGAGAATTTTTGGGCTAAATTTAGAAAATCCGCTGCTCTAGGGCGCTGCGCTTTTTCCTCAGGCCTCCATTTGAGGAAAAGTCTACATTTTTGGAAATATATTTCCATCCTCTAAAAACCCATTTGCTCAGATTTTGCAGAGGTGGCTTAGTTTTAGAGAAAAAAGGCAAAAAAGTGGCAAAAAACTAGCCTTATGGACCATTTTTTGACAGGCACTGTGCTTCTGGAGTGACCTTGGGAGAATGGATTTTTGAAGGTCTTCCCATGATCCAAATTCATAAATTCAAATTGTTCTAGAAACTAAACTTGAAGGGCTAGTTTACCGTTCTCTCAGTTTTGCATTTTGACCCCTGGAAGGCACCTGAAAATCAGCTCAAAGTCGCACTGCGCATCTGCACTTTTCTGTGTTTTAAATTGTAAATTTCATTGTGTAAATTGCTAAGTTTCTAGTTTGACTCAGTCAAAGTCAAGATTCTCTATCTAATGGCACTAGTTTCAAGGATAGGTGATGTAGGCATGAATAAATGTACATCATAGGTTTTTTTTATGTTTATTAGGCCTTATAAAAAAAGCAAACTCCTAAACAAACTCTCCATGAAGTGTTTGAGTTTCACCTTCTCACTCTCACCTGTTGGTTGAGAGAATCTTGAAGTCAGTTCCTCCACCAAGGAATTCGACTCCTAAAGGTGGGCAAGTGGTCTAGGAGAGTCTATATGTATGATTTCTCTTCAGGAGAAGGAGGTTGAACTTTTTGTGAAGGAGGCTTGCATTGTAATCATCTTTCAGCTAATACAGATATCGGTTGCAACTATTTTTCAAGGAACTCTAGCCCAGTGAGTTCATGGTGCTTGTACTTCATTATTTTTGTTTTCTCATGGTCTAAACATCTTTATCTACATTATATCTCTTCTTTCTATGAATGCCTTGTGATAAAACACTCAGAATTCTTTTTCTCAAGCTCTGTTATCTGGTTTTCATAGTTATGTGTTTTGTCTTCGTAAGCTAATGAAATCATGTTTATTTATGCCCATTAGTTTCTTCCATACTATATTCTCTATACTACACTGACAAATACTCAAATTACACCATGGCTTCTGATATCTAGCTCCTTCTTATGTTTGCTCCTGCATTCCCACGGCCTAGACCTACTTGTGGCTCCAAACCTTAAGTTAAGCAAATCCTTAAAAAACCAAATTTTCACAAACAAACAAACAAATACACATATCTAGCCTAAAATCCATTTGCTTTAAAGTCATATCACTGATAAGAGACTTAGAGAGATCCCTCTCATGCTCAATAGGGCTAGCTACTGAGCTAAAGTGGTTTGAGGTTACCCTTGTCGATTTCCTTTTCAGCCTAGGAGATTGTAAGGACTAACAAGGTGGAAGAGCAGGGCAGCAGCATTCCGAGAGAAAGATTTTCAGTCCCCAGCAGAGGCAAAGGAAGGCAAGCCGAAATTTGCAGAGGGCCAGCATAAGCTCTGCGGAGAAGGTGACACAGGGAGTTTAGCGAAGAGGCTAGGGAGGCAATTTTAGAGGCAGAAATTAGCAGTGGGCAGAGAGAAAATTCTCACGATACTTTGGCCAGTATTTTCCTCAAATTAGATTCCCATTTTGGCATCTAAATTATTGTACTCAGAATTGTTGCTGAAGATTAATAATAAAACCCTCATCTACTGCACCGGTTTTCCCAAGTTGGGTTTTTCTGTGGACAATTGTCCAAAAATAACTATGTCAAAATTCTTATGTGTGTGCTATAACTTCTCAGTTTCTAGTATTTTATTTTCCGCAATATTAATCTGGTGAAAATTGCAACTGTGATTTTATGCATTGTTTGTCGTAGCAAATATACTGCATGATTAAATTTTCAGTTAGAATAATAATTTCCAGTAGCTGCAATAGATCAAATTTCACATGGTATCAGAGCACAATTGATCAGCTGGAGAGCTCAAAAGCGAAAAGAAGGAATTGCGCTACTCAGTGTAGGCAACAGGTCGAAATTCCTAAAGGGCGGTGCTAACTTTTTGACAGGAGGTTGAATTGCTTGAGGAAGACCGGTTTTTTTGTGAGAGAGACAGAAAATTTTGATTCTTCCAGACCAAGTGATTCCAGAGGTAGAGGGAGTAGCTCAGATTCTCTTGTTGAGCAAATCTCTAGCTGGACATAGAGCGTTTCTGCACCAGTTCACTAGATCAAAGACAACGTCAGGGGGAAAGAGGAATAGCACTATAAATTCTTCTACATAGCCATGGACAGAAATAACATTCAGAAGACTTCAGATTTGTCTTCCAGATTAGAGGATGAATTTTCTTGCTCAGTTGAATCAGCTTCACAGGAAGTCTGGTATATAGACAGTGGAGCATCAACTCACATGACAGGGTTTAAAGAATATTTATCTAGCTACAAAGAGGAGCAGATGGACTTCCAAATTACTATGGGAAACAGAACGAAATGTACTCCAGTAGGGAGAGGTACCATAGATTTTCAAAGGGAGTCAAGAGAAAGCACCAGCACTACAGATGTATTGCATGTGCCAGGATTGGGTATGTACCTAATTTCAGTATCCCAATTATAGGATAAGGGGTATGATATTCACTTCGTAGGGAAGAAATTGCATGTCAAACACCCGAGCTAGAAAAAAATAAGACAAATTGGAATTCAAAGTAACAGATTGTATCGATTTTACAAACCGATTCTCCAATGGCATTAATAGGCAGTGACAGTAACAATGGGAAGGAGTTGAATGAGTTATGGCACAGGGGAATGGGACCTCTACACCATGGAGCACTCAGGATGCTCAGAGAAACGGTAATAGGGGTTCCAAAACTTGGCATGGAACACGATGATGTGTGCAGAGGATGCGTACTTGAGAAGTATGCTAAGGCAGCATGTAACGACCCATCTTTAATTGCACATATTATGTGCCCCTGTATAGAAATAAAAAAAAATACTAAAATATAATAATAAAGCAATAAAAATGATAATTATAAATAGAATAAATATTTAGTATTGTATCAATAATTAATAAATTAATCTAAAGTTCTAAAGTTATATTAAAACAAACATAAATAAACTTTATATATTAGAGAAAAATATATATAAATAAAACAAAGTATATATATATAAGGTACATATCAATATAATCAAATTAATATAAAGCATGTCTTATAACATTATAGTGTTAATATATATATATGATGATCAAACGTTATAATACCTTCAATCTTACATATATAGACCATCGCATAAAAGAACTAAACCTTAAGCAAGGTCGAACCGTCTGTACGGGAGGATGACTCACAGCTGGAGGAAGCTGTCACCGCGAGAGTAAGAGGTGGAGTCATGGGTGTACAGGGCGGCCACCGCTTAGCCCGGATTATAAAATCACCGAGATAGGGCTGAGAAGAAGAAGGAAAAACGGAGAGTGGAGGGCAGGAGAACCAGGAAAGCAGAAGTTCAAACCAGAGGGAGCTTTACATTGATCTGAGGTTTTGGGCACGGGGGCAGTGAGCTTCGGTGAAGAAGCTTACTAGATTGGCTGGGAGGAATTGGTTTCCCGGTAATTGGATCAGAATAACCGCAGCGTCATCAACTACATCGGAGCAGCAGCAGTTCAGGTAGGTGTTTGAAATTCCTTACAGTTACTATATTTCTGTTCTGCTTATCACCTTATTTCAGTTATGGTTCTTACACATGGTATCAGAGCCGTCGTTCAAACCCTACGGGACCTCACAGGCCCTACACAACCGAGTATATATATTTGCTCTGCCAAAAAAAAACCAGGGTACGAATAGGAGACCCATCCTAACTATATTAAGCCTTAAGCAATCAGGGTTAAGCTAGCTCATTGCCAGAAAGCAATCTGGAGCTCGTACTTAGATCAGAGGACGTAGTCTCCCGAAAACTTTTACAATTTACCCGTCAACCCTAAAATTCCCCTTCAGAATAGAGAGGGGAAATCTCAGAAACGAGCTGAGATTCGAAACAGAACCCAGAGGCTCCTTCGGAATCGATTACCCGAGGGGACTGGACAACGGTCGATTCAATGACCTAGTATATCGAGTAAGGTTCTCAGCCATACTCAGCGTATTGAAACAAGAGGTCCATTTGCTCACGACTACAGGATAAACATTTCTGCGTCTGTCTGGCGTACTGAAACCAAAGGCGTCGGACTATCTCCTTCTTCCTCAACTTTCTCAGAGCTTCGAGTTGTTGCTCGTATTCAATATAGCGGAGGTAATCTTCCTTAATGGGGCTTGGACGCTTCAGGCGATATTCGGAGTCCCTTCATCGAGTTCCGGAATCATCCTCTCAAGTCGGTATTGAACCACGTCAGCGAAGGTTAATTTTTATAAATTTGATATAACGATGTAATTAGACGAGTCTACTGCACAAACAAGTAAGGAGTGACACAAAACCCTGGCAATCCTCTCAACAATGTCAACGATAGTCCTTGTCCCGAAATGCACACGATAAAGACACAGTGCCTGAAATTTGATTCCCACCTTCGTAGGGTTTTTGTAGAGAACGAGTAAATAACGTATTCCACTAGCTTCGCACCTGATATGTTGAAATTTGGTACCGGAGGACAGGTGGTTCCCTTAGGCTTTGATCTTTGGCCTAGGGAAAAGTGTCCAAAAGATTTTAATTTTTCTCCTAAAGTGACTTTATAATTTTTAGAAAGTTAAAATCTAATTTAAAAGTGACTTTAAGTGATAAAGTTACTAAGTCTAATTTTAAAGTGACTTTTATAAAGTCAATGAAAAATTAGAAAGGAAAAGTGACTTTGGAAATAAATGACTAAGTGGGTCTTTATTAAAGTGGGTGAATTAAAAAATAGAAAGTGAGATTTAAATTTGCATTTAATCTCAGCCATTGATCTAAATCTATTTCAGCCATTGGATTTAGAGATCACCCAAAAGTCACTTGGATCACCCAAAAGTCACTTGGAGTTATATTAAAGGAGGAAAAGGAGGAAAAGATCATTCATTCTTTCATGAGCAGATTGGGAGAAGGAAAGCAAGAGAGCAAGGGAGATTTCTGGACAAGAAGGAGAAAAAGGCAGCAGTTTGGCACACATACCAGGCAGCTCTTCAGCAAAATCAGAACAGCAGAAAGACAAGCAGAACAGCAGCAAGAACAAGCAGAAAAAGCTGATTTTTTTGCTGAAAACTGAGAAGTTTCCAAGTGTCCGTTGGGCTGAAAACGGATAAGTTTGCTTGCTGAAAAAAAATTATTTTGCTGTAATTTTTTGCTGAAATTTTCTTGCTGTAAAAAGACGTTTTTCAGAAATAAAGAAGAGCTCTCAAACTAATTTTCCCCAAGAGTTGTAGGGGGTTTTTCCAGGGTCATGTTGACAAAAAATATCAATGTTTTAATGTGTTTTAATCGCTGTTTATTACTGCTGATTTTTATTTCTGCAATTTCCAGCATTCTGT
>APFE031349078.1:31584-64436 GCA_000404065.3 Pinus taeda
GGGTTCTCCAAAATCGCAAAGCCAATTACAACCCTTCAGCAGAAAGGTGTTAAGTATGAATGGACCGAGGAATGTAGCAAAGCATTCTCTGAACTCAAAAGGCTACTCACCAGTGCACCGATTCTAAGAGTCCCTGACATGGACAAAGATTTTACAGTATATACTGATGCATCCAAACAGAGACTGGGTGCAGTGTTGATGCAGGATAGAGGAGTAGTAGCATATGCTTCCAGAAAGTTAAAACCTCATGAAGAACTCTATGCTACTCACGATTTAGAATTCGCTGTTGTAGTACTAGCTTTAAAGATTTGGAGACACTATCTAGTGGGACGAAGTTTTACACTTAAAAGCGACCATCAAAGTCTACAATATTTGTTCACCCAAAGAGACTTAAATGCCAGGCAAAGGCGATGGAGTGAATTCCTAAGTGAATATGACTTCGGAATATCATACATTAAGAGAAAAGAAAATGTAGTGGCCGATGCTTTGAGCAGGAGACCTCGAATATTTTCTCTCATACCCGTTAAAGTAGACTTAAGACAACGAGTACTGGATCAACTTATAAAAGACAGTTGGTATTTAAAAGTGAGAGCAAGTCTTGAAGGTAAAAGGGTAAAAGAATCTAAATTTGAGGGATATGAACTGAAAACGATGGAATCTTACGATTCCATGGGAGAATGTATATTCCTGATGATAAAGATCTTCGATATACCATTCTTGGGGAAGCCCACAGAGCAGTATATTGTGCTCACCCTGGAGTAGGGAAAATGTATGTGGACACTAAGAAACTCTTCTTTTAGTCAGGTATGAAGCGCGACATCACTCAATTTGTTGCAAAATGTCTGGAATGTCAGCAAGTAAAGGCAGATCATTGTCACCCAGCAGGCCTCTTACAACCCCACGACATTCCTATGTCTAAATGGGAGACCATTTCTATGGATTTTATCACTGGACTACCTCTTACTCCTCAAAGACACAATGCCATTTTGGTAGTGGTGGATAAATTAACAAAAAGCGCCCATTTCATTCCCGTGAGAGATACTTACGATGTGGCTGACATAGCCCGAGTATTCATAAATGAAATTATCAGATTTCATGGAGTACCTAAAAAGATTATATCCGATAGAGATACACGATTCACTTCTAGATTCTGGACTTGCATGCAAACAGCCTTAGGTACTCAGCTAAATTTAAGCACTGCTTACCATCCTGAGACTAATGGGCAAACTGAAAGAGTAAATCAAGTACTTGAAGACATGTTGAGAATGTATGTAATGGATCAACAATCACACTGGGAAAAGTATTTACCCTTAGTCGAATTAGTATGGGATGCCTCCATTTGAAGCTTTATACGGCCGACCTTGCAGAACACCGTTAAGTTGGGACAGGTTAGAAGATAGAGTGATAATAGGACCTGAATTAATCCATGAAATGGAAGCGCATGTAAGGCAATGATTAAAGGAAGCTCAGGATAGACAGAAGAGTTATGCTGATGCTCACAGAACTGATAGGAGGTATGAAGTAGGGGATCAGGTTTTCATCCGCATCAAGCCAAATAAAAGTACTATTCGATTCGGGAAAGGGAGAAAGTTATCACCCCGATTTATTGGGCCATTCTTGCCCTGCCACCTCACCTGCATAGAATTCATAATGTATTTCATGTTTCTGTGTTAAGACATTATATAGCTGATCTATCTCATAACCTTCAATGGAAGGAATTGCAGGTATCGGACGAGGGAGTCATATCGGTCGAACCTTTACATATTCTGGAACGTAGGGTTCGACAACTCAGGAACCGCCTGGTGGACCAAGTTAAGGTCCAATGGGACAAGTATAGTCCTGGATCAGCAACTTGGGAAAATACAGAGGACATATGCCAAAGATACCCTAGACTATGTCGATTTTGAAGAACTTTAAACTATGTTTTGTATATATTTTTACTCCACTACAATCAGAGACCCAGAAACATTTTGATTATAGATAAACGTGAAATTTTGTGACATAATATATGTTTGACTTCTGCTGGTACATGGATACCAAAACAATATATGTGGTTCATTTTATTAAATTATAGTTGTCAAAGGAAAGTTAAGACAGTTAAAGGATTTTACTTCTAATAGAAATTAAGATATTGTAAATTTGTTCTTTTTTCTTTTTTTTTTCTCATGTCAAATATGATCAATGGAATAGAAATCGGGAAGTGAATACGTTTTAAATCGAAGTCAAAAGACATGTATAGAAAATGGTAAAACAAATATGTTCTACTGTAGTATCAAATGTGAATAATACATGAGTTATTTTGAATATGCTGATGCAAATTTGCCGAATACGTGAGTGAGTGTATGATTGCAGATTCAAGTATCCAATTACCGGGATGACCACGTGATGACAAAACCTCAAAACAATTAAAGCTCCAAGTGATTCTATGATAGTGTGATTCTACTGAGAGGGGTGGAGGTGTTGCCCACCGTTTATCCTCCGAACCCTGGAGTCATGGGAGGACTGTGCGAGTCACGCTCCCCTAGACGTGTGATGATGACTGTCGGATGCCTACTGGGAATCAAGTCGGTATAGCCGACACTGTCACCTTAGAATCTATGAATGGTTAGGTCAGTAAAACTGACGCCATGGCATACTCCAGTAGAGAACGGATAGGATGGGAGTAGAAGAGATTAGGAAGGATAGGATGATCTCAGAATAGTTTGGGAACCTGGATAGGGAAAGGCATGTCCTTTAAAAAAAAAGAAAAACTCTCTAACTTCGGGACGAAGTTTTCTGAAGGGGGGGTGTATGTAACGACCCATCTTTAATTGCACATATTATGTGCCCCTGTATAAAAAAAATAATAATAATAAAATATAATAATAAAGCAATAAAAATGATAATTATAAATAGAATAAAGATTTAGTATTGTATCAATAATTAATAAATTAATCTAAAGTTCTAAAGTTATATTAAAACAAACATAAATAAACTTTATATATTAGAGAAAAATATATATAAATAAAGCAAAGTATATATATCTAAGGTACATATCAATATAATCAAATTAATATAAAGCATGTCTTATAACATAAAAGTGTTAATATATATATATGATGATCAAACGTTATAATACCTTCAATCTTACATATATAGACCATCGCATAAAAGAACTAAACCTTAAGCAAGGCCGAACCATCTATACGGGAGGATGACTCACAGCTGGAGGAAGCTGTCACCGCGAGAGTAAGCGGTGGAGTCATGGGTGTACAGGGCGGCCGCCGCTTAGCCCGAATTATAAAATCACCGAGATAGGGCTGAGAAGAAGAAGGAAAAACGGAGAGTGGAGGGCAGGAGAACCAAGAAATCAGAAGTTCAAACCAGAGGGAGCTTTACATTGATCTGAGGTTCTAGGAACGGGGGCAGTGAGCTTCGGTGAAGAAGCTTACTGGATTGGCTGGGAGGAATTGGTTTCCCGGTAATTGGATCAAAATAACCGCGGCGTCATCAACTACATCGGAGCAGCAGCAGTTCAGGTAGGTGTTTCGAAATTCCTTACAGTTACTGTATTTCTGTTCTGCTTATGACCTTATTTCAGTGATGGTTCTTACACAGCATTTCCAAGAAGTGAGAGCATAGCTAATGGCGTGTTAGGACTCATACACGCAGATATTTGCGGCCGGATGTCCACTAGAGCTCTCATTGGTGCCGAATATTTCATCACCTTTATTGATGACCATCCAGGAAATCTACTTCTTGAAGACCAAGGATAAGGTCTTCAATCGTTTCAGAGAGTTTAAAGCTCTCATGGAGAATACAACAGGGAAGAAGATCAAGGTGTTTCACTCAGATATTGATGGAGAATATATTGATAAGGACTTCACACATTTTTATGTGAAGGAAGGCATCAAGAGAGAATGGACAGCTCCATATAATCCGTAGCAGAATGGTGTAGCTTAGCAGAAAAACAGAACCATTGTTGCAGTCGCAAAGGCTATGCTATATGACCAAGATCTACCCTATTTCTATGGGAAAAAGCATGTAACACAACAGTATATATTCAGAACAAGTCTTCTCATAGAGCATTGGGGAAGAAAACGCTAGAAGGAGTCTTCACAGGGAAGAAGCCAGAAGTTAGCCTGTTGTCGCACAGATTGTCACGACAACGCTCAGACCGGGGGCTGTCACCCTGATCCCCGATCTCTCCGTTTAAGCCTGTCTCCCGCGGCTAAGGGGGGTAGACCCTATGGGATAATGATGACCAACTGGGGACCAGTTCGGTTTGGGAGACACGAGGGGCAACAAGTGATGCAGGAGCATCAAGACCTTTTTCTCCATTTGTAAATATGGGGTGTGATATTTAATGTAAATATGGGGTGTGATGATTTTTAATATTTTATTAATTAATTTGAATTAGATAGGAGAAGGTGAGGATTTATGTAAATATCTTTTTATTAATAAAAGGATATGAGGAAATTTAATTAGTTGAAGGATTTTAGGGATAAAGATCTATCCTTTAGGGATGTTGAAAGATTTAGGGGTTTGTTGAGGATTTGAAGGGATTGAGAATTTAATTAAATGATTTTTTTTTAATCGTGTAAATAGGAAGGGGTTTGGAGAGAAAAAGAGAGGAAAAATTGTGAGGAGTGAGGAGTGAGCAAGGTTCTCCTTGGGAGCCTTCGGCAGTTTGTAAAAGGGCCATAGATTTGCATATCTGGCCATGAATATAACTTTTGTCAATGCTTATTTTTATGTAAATGTGAATATAGTGAATTCAGTTCTGTACGAGCATGTTTGTGTTTAATGAATTCCGAGATATGGTTCTGCATGGGTGACAGAAATTGATGTTATACAACTTGAATTGGAATGAGGCGCTGATGGTTCTATTTTTCTAATGCGCAGTTGTTGTGTGTGTTAATTATAGAAATCGATTCCCTTTCTTTTTATGTTATTACCAGGCTTATCCCCCGGTTGCATATATGTCTTTGTCTACACTTGGAATTCTTGTGGCTTTAATGGATTTACAATTTTAAAGCAGTCTTGATTCTTCAATGGCACATATGGTTGACATCGTAATTGTTTTGGCGATTTCCATTTGATGGTTTAGTGAAGAAAAGGTCTATGACTATATGCCGGTATAGGCTCTGTTTATAAAGACCTGTGGCGGACAAGACGATAGCGTAATAAAAGGGGCGAGTTCCAATTTGGAACCGAACAATATAAATTGTGTCTATATAATTCAGGGAATCCGGCATCGCATGGGTAACAAAGTTACCAACTGTATCGAATAGCGAACCACGGAAATATTACCAATGATTAAAACGCCATCGACATTTGTTTGTTACCATCAGCGTAGAGGAATTATGAGTTAAGGACGCAGCGACAGAGTATTCGTCGAATCCATAGAAGACTGATCGACTATTGTTAAAGAAGCAGTTGTGTTGCAGGGTATTTGTAAAGAGATTGCAAGTATTTGTATCTGTGTCGATTGGAGGGAGCAGAGGTATGAATGTTTAATTGTCGAGGCAGTGTTGTGCATGCGCTCTAATTACAACCGTGGCTGTTCGAGTTGTTTATTTATCGGTGGAACTGTATTGAGGGGCGGAGATATATATTGACATCAGCGTTAAACCAGAACCTTGTCCAGGAAAAATCCAGCCTATAACCATCGCCGAGGTAATAGAAGGTAAAGAACATTCCTTGGGAATATATGATGCTGAGGGTATATATAATGTAGTGTATATATCTTTCTTATGTTGTGCGAACCGCCAGTTGAAGAATTCTTTTAAGAAGTCATGAAGCGCACCGTGTGTCCAACAAACGCGTTATGTGTTAAACAAGCATGGTGATAAATCATGAAATTATAATAAAACAAGCTTTTATGTGCTTGGTTGTCGGAGATCCTGGTAGGAGTGGCCTGGGAGCGGCCTGGGCTGCATCAAATTTTGGTATCAGAGCTTGGCTTTGTTGAATTAAAAAAATGTTTATTTTTTTTTTATGTGGACAAGAAGGTTTATTGAACTGAAATGAATTTGTGAGTGTGTGATGAATAATGAAGATCAGATTCTAATCTGAAAGTCAAGCAACCAGAGTACAACTGGAAGAATGGAGGAGAACAATTACGTTCTTAGAGGCAGGTAACGCAGAATTGCAGAGACAGAAAGAATCCACAACGATGTTGGGGAATGGAAATTCACTTGGATCGTGCAGGTATTGTGTTTGGTTAATTTTGATTTGAGTTTTACTGACAAAAAAACAGATTGAGAATTGATGGTTGCAGCAAAGAAGGAATTGTTGCTGATAGTTGAAGTTTGCCAGATCAAGCCAGAAGACTGGAAGAGAGAATCAGATTCTAAAATCTGATTGACAGTGAATTGTGCAGAGGAAGCATAAAGATTTGTTGGAACAGATTTGAGGAGTGGTGAGATTCTGAAGGTAAATGAAGTGCAGGCGAATGGAAGGACAAGATCAGACGAGATCTTGGCGGTAAGATGATATGTTTTTGAAGAATAGAGTATTGTAGTCTTTGCATTTAAATATTATTGCAACTCCCAAAAGGCAATGTGATTAGAATTGCTAACAGATAAAGGAAGCTAGTGAAAAGTTTCTAGGTGAAAACATAGAGGTGGCAGAACCTTGAAGAAATCCAATAGAGATTGGAAAAGGAAGACAGTTGTGAACAGGCAGATGAGTTGAAGCAGGAAGAGCAAAGAGAAGTGCTCAAAGGAGGTTCCAGAGATAGAACCAATTGCTTGCCAAAAGACTGAGTGAGGAGAACTTGGTGAGGCAAGTGGCGGCAGGACAGGACTTGCTGCTGAAGAGGCTTTAGTGCAACTCATAGTAAAGTAAGTGAGGGACTCATAGAGATGGAAAGGAAGATGACTAGTGACAGTCATAACAGAGGTTCTGAAATCAACCACAGCAGCGGACAAAAGGAGAAGGATGCCAAGGCAATTGGCATACAGAGAAAGTTAAGCAAAGAGGAATATGAGAGGGAGAAGGCTGAGATAGCAGTTCAGCTTGAGGTGTTAATGGAGATGTTGCAGAGAAATAAGGAAGACCAAAAGCGTGGTTATGTCATAAGAAAGAAGCTGAGGTGGCAGAGACTATAAGAGAAGTGGAATCATCACGTAAATTTGCAGTTGCTAAAGGAACTAAGGGAACTTGAACAGGTTATAGATGCGAGGCAGAGGATAGAGAAGCTCGAAACAGTTGAGCTACAGCAAAAGGAAGATGTTGAAGTTTCGATATGTTACCCAGAGAGTGGACCATTACTTTTTGAAAGTGATGAAGAGCTAGAGGAGTTGAATCATATGAATGATTCAAAGCAGCTCGAAGATTTGATGACCGAAGAATCAAACAAGACCGTAAGGTCTTGTGATTTTAAAACTAATGATTTGTGTGTGATTGTAGGTTTGGAAGAAGTTGCAGGTGATGAGCAAAGGAATGTTGCAGAGGGAAAGGAAGATTGGGAGGCCGCAACATTCATATTAACAGCTAGAGCAACATGTGAGGCAACATTTATAGTAGCAGCAGCAGAAAAGGAGCAATCAAGGGATGGAAACAATCAGCAGACAGAGGACATACTGGACAGAGAAATTGAGTTGATAAGGAGGTTAATGGTAAAAACATCCCAGAGAAAGACAGCCGAAAGAAAGAAAAGGAATGACAACAAGAGAATGACAATGAAGGATTGCAAGAGCAGAGCAGGTGGAGCACTACAACACAAAATATGGAAACCTGGAAGACAACAGCAGATGACAACAGCAGTGAAGCAATCGACAAGCACGGAAGGATTACAAAATAAAATTTGGGATCCAGGAGGAGATATCCAAACTTATGACCAGGTGGTCATGAATTTTCTTACATGGGGAATCTAATGCAGGAGCATCAAGACCTTTTTCTCTATTTGTAAATATGGGGTGTGATAATATTAATTTGTAAATATGGGGTGTGATGATTTTTAATATTTTATTAATTAATTTGAATTAGATAGGAGAAGGTGAGGATTTATGTAAATATCTTTTTATTAATAAAAGGATATGATGAAAATTTAATTAGTTGAAGGATTTTAGGGATAAAGATCTATCCTTTAGGGATGTTGAGAGATTTAGGGGTTTGTTGAGGAATTGAAGGGATTGAGAATTTAATTAAATGATTTTTTTTTAATCGTGTAAATAGGAAGGGGTTTGGAGAGAAAAAGAGAGGAAAAATTGTGAGGAGTGAGGAGTGAGCAAGGTTCTCCTTGGGAGCCTTCGGCAGTTTGTAAAAGGGCCATAGATTTGCATATCTGGCCATGAATATAACTTTTGTCAATGCTTATTTTTATGTAAATGTGAATATAGTGAATTCAGTTCTGTACGAGCATGTTTGTGTTTAATGAATTCCGAGATATGGTTCTGCATGGGTGACAGAAATTGATGTTATACAACTTGAATTGGAATGAGGCGCTGATGGTTCTATTTTTCTAATGCGCAGTTGCTATGTGTGTTAATTATAGAAATCGATTCCCTTTCTTTTTATGTTATTACCAGGCTTATCCCCCAGTTGCATATATGTCTCTGTCTACACTTGGAATTCTTGTGGCTTTAATGGATTTACAATTTTAAAGCAGTCTCCATTCTTCAATGGCACATATGGTTGACATCGTAATTGTTCTGGCGATTTCCATTTGATGGTTTAGTGAAGAAAAGGTCTATGACTATATGCCGGTATAGAATCTGTTTATAAAGACCTGTGGCGGACAAGACGATAGCGTAATAAAAGGGGCGAGTTTCAATTTGGAACTGAACAATATAAATTGTGTCTATATAATTCGGGGAATCCGGCATCGCATGGGTAACAAAGTTACCAACTGTATCGAATAGCGAACCACGGAAATATTACTAGTGATTAAAACGCCATCGACATTTGTTTGTTACCATCAGCGTAGAGGAATTATGACTTAAGGACGCAGCGATAGAGTATCCGTCGAATCCATAGAAGACTGATCGACTATTGTTAAAGCAGCAGTTGTGTTGCAGGGTATTTGTAAAGAGATTGCAAGTATTTGTATCTGCGTCGATTGGAGGGAGCAGAGGTATGAATGTTTAATTGTCGAGGCAGTGTTGTGCATGCGCTCTAATTACAACCGTGGCTGTTCGAGTTGTTTATTTATCGGTGGAACTGTATTGAGGGGCGGAGATATATATTGACATCAACGTTAAACCAGAACCTTGTCCGGGAAAAATCCAGCCTATAACCATCGCCGAGGTAATAGAAGGTAAAGAACATTCCTCGAGAATATATGATGCTGAGGGTATATATAATGTAGTGTATATATCTTTCTAATGTTGTGTGAATCGCCAGTTGAAGAATTCTTTTAAGAAGTCATGAAGCGTACCGTGTGTCCAACAAACGCGTTATGTGTTAAACAAGCATGGTGATAAATCATGAAATTATAATAAAACAAGCTTTTATGTGCTTGGTTGTCGGAGATCCTGGTAGGAGTGGCCTGGGAGCGGCCTGGGCTGCATCAACAAGCACTTAATTGATTTTATTAATTTAATGGACCAGTGCCTTATGAAATGAATGATTAAACGATTATTTATCAGATGCTGCAGAAATATGAACTCATTAACCATCGTTTACCATCAAATAACTCAAACAAAAATTAACTTTTACCAAATGCGAGATGATCGATAATTGCTCAATGGCTTAACGATATTTCAGCAATTAAACTTCAAGAAAAATTAAATGCTTTAAATGATCATAAAATTTAAACGCTAACCAGTTACCACTTTCACATAGCTGACTTTAGATGAACATTTAAGTGCATTTAGCTATAGAAAAATAGACCACAAAAAATGAATTTTCAATTTTTTTATTAACCTTTTTTTTTCAAAATATTTTTAAATTTTTTTATTTTCTTTATATTTAGGAAAAAAACAAAAGTAAACTAAGCAGAAATTAAATGAAACCTTAAATTATTGACACTAAACTGAACTAAATAAATAATATATACAATTAAAATGAAATTAAAACTAAAAATTAAAATAAAAATTGAAGTCCTAAACTAAATAAAACTTAAAAAAAATTAACTTTAAAAAAAATAAATAAAGTTAAGCTGAAAAAAAGAACAATCAAAAATCTTTTTAATTTTTTTCAAAACTTTATGATTTTATTTTTTTTATATTTTTTATATTTTTTATGATTTTTTGATTCATAAAAAAAAAAAAAAAAAAAAAACAAAACCAAAACTAAACTAAACTAAACTAAAATTTAAAAAATTCTAATATTAAAGTAAAGCCTAACAAAAAAGAAAAGCAAATCAAATATATACAAAACTTAAATATATCCAAACTAAATAAAAAAAGAACCTACGCTCAATCTTTAGAAAATAAAAATGCATTCATAAATGTCCTAACTTATGCCTTTAATTTAACCAACGCATAAAATTGAACATGACCCCAACCGTATATACAAAGAAAATCCAAATGCTTTGTTTGTTGTTTTGTTGCGCAGGTAATGGACAGGAGAAGGGTAGCTCGATGAGAGACGCAGTGTTTGCAGCGTGAAGGGACTGTTGGCGTGAAGGTGACGGATTAGAGATTTCAGTGCAGTTCTGGCAGCATTTTTTGCAGGTTGGAGGGTGTTCAAAAACGCAGGCAGCTGGAGAATGTACAAGCAGCGAGACGGTTTGGATAGCGATGAAAAGCAAGTTGCAGGTTGGATCGAGGGTTTTCTTTTTTGCTTGCAGGTTGCGGGGATTCTGTGAGAGATGGCAAGAGAATGCGTTTGAAGGGAAGAGGAGACATCGTGTGGATGGACGCTAGCAGAAGCGTGAGGATTTGCTGATCTGGGCAGCAGTGCTGATTTGCTGATTCGCTGATTTGATTAATGGCTGCAACGCTGATTTGCTGATTTGATTAATGGCAGCAACTTTGTTGATCTGGACAACCTGAGGAGCACCAATGGATAGAGGTGTGATCTTGATAGCCGCTAGCAGAGAATAAATCAAACAATGAAGAGAAGGATATTGGCTACAAAACTTTCATCAAAATTTTGAGATTTCTTCAACAAAATCGCAAAAAGCCCAAGGCAGCAAAAAATAAAATGGCCAATAAAAAACCCAGAAATTTCCAAATTATATTTCTGCTTGAAATTTAGCAGTGAAACCCTCAAAGACTTCTGAATAAAATTTATATGTTCAGTTTCAGATTTGTTATTTGAAACTCATGTAAGATCACCTTCAGCTAAGCAAAAAATTTAAAAATCCTGCACTGCAGAAATGATGCACCTGCAAAGCCTAGTTTCGAGGGCTAGATCTGGCTTCCCACAAAAATTTCTTCTCAAACCTGCAACCTAAAAACAATAAAAACAAACGGCCAAAACTTGAAAATGCAAAAAATTAAATGAAACCCTAAAAACCCTATGAAACAGCTAAATAATTACAGTAATTACAGCTCAGAGGCTCTAAATAGCCAAATTTGTCAATAATCACAGTAATATTATCAGAATTTAATTTTAATGTGAGATACTTCAGAAAACCCTGCATGCATTCATAAAAAAAATTCAGATGATAAGCCCGGGATCAAGAACTGGCTGGGCTCTTTCAGAAAACACAATCCGGGAGTTGGCTGGTTCAGCCGAGAACTTCCCCTAACGCCCGGTAATCTGAAAAAAAGGATTTCCTGCACAGCTTAAAATCAACTATTAACATAGAGGGAGAAAACAATAGTGAAACCCAGATCAAATGGAGATCCCTGCCACTATATTTCAGAATCTAAACTATCATTCAAACCCAAAAGATCAGACAAAATACCTGTGCCTAGATCAATCTTCATTAAGCTATTATCAATCGCTGAAAATAAAATTATGCAAAAAAATAAAACAATCTTACAGCATTTTCAGAAGAGTAACACTGTCGCTGATGACTCACTTGACAAGCACAAAGCCAGGCTCGTGGCAAAAGGTTTTGCACAGAAGGAAGGGGTCGGTTATGAAGAGACTTTTGCCCCCACAGCAAAATGGGCTACCATTCGGACACTCTTTGCCCTAGCAGCTCAGAATGGTTGGAAAGTCCATCAAATGGATGTAAAAACTGCTTTCTTGAATGGATATCTAAAAGAGAATGTTTTTATGTCCCAACCTGAAGGATTTGTTGTAAAAGGACATGAACGTAAAGTATTCAAACTTGTGAAATCCTTGTACGGCCTCAAACGAGCACCGCAAGCCTGGTATGAAAAACTAACTAAGCATCTTCTGAAACTAAATTTCAAACATTATGATCTTGATGATGCAACTTTGTTTATCAAGAAGATTGGCAAAACAGTGGTATATCTTGTGGTATATGTAGATGATCTTTTGATGACAAGGAACAATGAGAACTACATTGCATCCATAAAGAAGGAATTGAGGAAAGGTTTTGAAATGACTGATTTGGGCTATGTTCATTACTATCTTAGTATTGAAATAACTCAACATCCGAAGTCCATCTTCCTTTCTCAAAAGAAGTACATTGGAGATCTGTTGAACAGATTTGGCATGACTGAATGCAATCCTCTGACTACTCCAATGGAACAAAACTTAAAGCTCACATTCATTGAAGGTAAAGAATTTGAGAATGCAACAAAGTATAGACAACTTGTAGGAAGTCTCAACTACCTAACTACTACCAGACCAGACATTTCGTTTGTTGTTGGAATCCTCTCCAGGTTTATGCAAAAGCCTTGTGAGGGACATTGGTCTGCTGCAAAAAGAGTTCTAAAGTACTTGAAGGGAACTCAAGACTTTGGAATCAAGTATACACAGGTGGGTGACTTCAGCTTAATTGGATACTCTGATTCAGACATTGATGGAGACAAAGAAACCGGGTTATCTACTTCGGGTTATGCTATGAGTCTTGGATCAGGAGCTGTCTCCTAGAGATCACGCAAACAATCAGTTCCAACAGATTCCACAACAAAGGCAAAATATGTGGTAGTAGCTGAGGCAACAAAAGAAATTGTGTGGCTCAGGAAAATTCTTGAAGATTTGCAAATAAAACAAGTACAATCGACTCCACTCATGATTGACAATACTTCGGCAATAAATTTGGCCAAGAACCCAAAGTTCCATGATCGAACGAAGCACATCAATACAAAATATCATCTGATTCGACATCGTGTTGAGGTCAAAACAATCCATCTTCACCATTGTTCCACTAATGAGCAGATTGCAGACATCTTCACCAAAGCGCTTGGAAGAGAAAAGCTTAAAAAATTCAGAACGATGCTTGGACTCACCAACATCCCTTCAGATTAAGGGGGGGCATGTTGACACATAATCATAGGGATTGGGTGAACAATCTGTAATTAGTGTAAATAAATAATAGAGGAAATGGAGAATCATCATGAGATGAATTGAACAGTCACTCTCTCTTGTATATAATAATAAACAACCTAAATGAATAATACGATTACATTTGAGGATTTACCTCCTGGTCTGACAATATGTCAACAAGAATAGTATAAGAGGAGGCTTGAGGGTCACTTGGAGAGTACACCAGATGATCAATCATTCTATTCTCTAGAGCAGGGTTTGCTAAGAGAGATAGAATCAGTGATCGGGAGAGCAGCTAAGGGGCATTGAGTACAGAGAAACAGAGAAGGCAGAGAGTGTGCTGGGAGAGCAGTGCAACAGCCAAGGAGAGTGATGCAAAGCCAGCAAGGGCTCACGCAGGGCCACAGAGAGGCAACCAAGTGTTGCGCAGAGCACCAAAGGGGCCAACGCAACTGACGCAGAGGCTCCTAGAGCTGACGCAGGGCCTAATGGGGCTGACGCAGGGCCTACTGGGGCTGACGCAGGGCCAACGTGAGACAAAGAGGGGCTGACGCAGTCCAGATTGGGCAGACGCTGGGGTTGCAGGAGCAGTTTTGTGCTTAAGAGCTACCGGAAGGATTTTCCGGGGTTTCAACCAAGAGATTTCTCTCAAACTGTGAGGTATAGCTGCTAAGGAAATTCTCTGTTGGGTAGGCCAGTTTCGGCACCCAAATTGTACTATGATATTGCTTAATAAGAAAACCTTCAGATAGCTGCATCAGTTTTCCCACATTGGGTTTTTCCGGGGACATTAGTTCTAAAATAATGGTGTCATGTGGTGTGTTTGTTCTTGTTTCTTTTAGTTGTTGATCTGTAATATGTTGAGCATGCACTAGTGTTTATTTTCAGTATTTACATTGTAAATAACTTGTTAAGAAAGATAACAAGTAGGTAGGAATAGATCAAATAAAGTGCATGGAGGGTTTCTAAAGTAAGTAAACTTAAAAACTTCAACATGGTATCAGAGCATGATTGCAAATCACAGGAGGACTAAAAGACAACAGCCAAGCGGAGCAATAGCAGCAGAAAACAATGGCCCTAAGGTGACAGAAGTTGTTTCTAGCAGCGCAGAAGCCAAGGAAGTGTGACAGAGCCAGCCAGAGCCACGCATAAGAAGCTGGGAATTGCGTAGAGCCTCAAAGAGGCCAGCGTTGCTGACGCAGAGGGCTAGAGGGCTGACACAGGGCATCCTAGGGCTGACGCAGACCCATCCGAGGTGACGCAGAGCCAGCGTGGGCAGAGAGGGGCTGACGCAGTTCATAGAGAGGCAGTTGTTGGGGTCTAGAAGGATGCAGGAATATTGCAAAGTGGAGCTGGTGAGGTACTGTAGTCAGAACAGTACCTGACAAAGCAGGGCCAGGGGAGTTGTTACCGAGGGTTTCTAGCTGAGGAACCTAGATCAGCAGTGCAGTTGCACAAGACGATCAGAGTAGGGGGCATCTCGACAAGTGGCAAAAGGATTTCCAAGAGGGAAATCAGGACTCAAAGGGAGTCCAGAAGAGAACTTCCAAACGGGAAGTAGAGACTCAGAGGAGTCGAATAAAGAAATTCCAAGAGGGAAGTAGAGGAGCGTCATGGCACTACATGAGGTAAGAGACTAGGATAGACTGGACGGAGCATCAAACTTCGCAGTCTGGAAGGCCAGAATCTTATCAGTGCTTGACAGGAGTCGTGTCAAAAACTTCACCTTAAAGACGATAGTTATCCCAATCGACCCAAATGATAATGACAAGCACGAAGAGGCGATGGCGAGGGCCAAGTGCATTATCCATGACGGGGTCAAGGATCGTGTGGTACCACATATAGCCGAGAAGGAAACGACAATTGAGATGTGGGAGGCTCTCAAAAACCCGTACCAGCATACTTCTATGCAGATAAAAATGTTGCTCGAGAGCCAGATGAGGTCGTATCAGATGAAGAAGGGTCAAACGATTGACTCCTTCCTCGGAGGACTAAATGAGATCCGAGATCAGTTTACTGCTATAGGAGTGACACCGGATCAAGAGCTTAGGGTGAGGACAGCCCTGAATGTTGTCTCAGAAGAGTGGGAAGTGTTTGTCCAGAGCATCCTGGGCAAAGGGACTCTCCTACCTTGGGACAAGATGTGGGCAGTTCTTTGCCAGGAAGAGATCAGACGACAGTCGAGACAGGTAGCAGCAGCAAAGGGATCAAGGTCAAGCAGGGATGTGGCTCTAGCATCTGAGGGAAAGCAGGAGAAGCAGAACAAGAAAGAACTCTCCAAAATCAAGTGCTTCCACTATGGGGAGATGGGTCGTTATGCGACCCAGTGCCCAAGGAAGAAGAGTAAGGGAGAGTCTTCCAAGACTAAGGCAGCACCAGCAAGGGCAGAGAAGGAAGTTTTGACTGACGATGACTATGCCATGAGTGCACACGCACCATTTGAGTGGAAGTGGGGAGACATCGAGCTGTAGTCAGACGAACTACAGACGATGAGGGGCAGGATCCTTGAAGTACCCAGCCTCTTGAATTAGACCTTGCTACAGGAGCCCCGATGAGGAGTAGCAGGATTGGCTGAGTCGGTAGAGACGGATGCGGATAGAGCAGCAGAGAGCTACAGTGCAGGAGTCCTGAGACAGCGCTGAGCTAGCAGGCTGCAGCAGTGCGAGAGGCACAGGAGTGTTGCACAAGTGCAAGAAGGCACAGAGAGGTGTGCAACGATGCGAGATGCAGGGGAGTTGTTGCAGCAGCGCAGAGGTCAGAAAGGGAACACTTGTCAGCGGCAGAGGAAGCTTCAGCATCAGTGGATGTTTCTAGCCCAATAGGGAGGTCAGTTAGGAGATCAGTTACTTACTTCTTAGTAACTGAGTTGCAATGCAGCATGATGAGAGGAGGTGCAGTGCTAAGAGAAAGGACCAGTAGCAGCACGGATGCAGAGGGAGTTGTCGTACAGATGCAACAGTGGCAGTGACAGAACCATGAGCAATAGTACAGGAAGCTGCAATGCAGAGGATGTTCGGTAGGAAGTCCTAGCATCAACACAGGTAACAATGTCGGATGATCAAAGTAATACTCAGTGAAGAGTATTACTAGAGCATAGTCCTCGCTAAGAGGGAGTGTTGATTCGAGGTAGCATCGGATATGCTCTAGCCACGAAATTTGGTGGACAGGTTGGGGCACATGAGATCTCCAATACCCAGAAAGAGTTTGGGCAGATTCTAAACAGATCGGGAGATATTAAAATAATTAATATTTGTAATGGAGTCCCTAAGTTGTCCTCGCTAAGAGGGAGTGTTGATTCGAGGTAGCATCGGATATGCTCTAACCACGAAATTTGGTGGAGAGGTTGGGGCACATGAGATCTCCAATGCCCAGAAAGGGTTTGAGCAGATTCTAAACAGATCAGGAGATATTAAAATAATTAATATTTGTAATGGAGTCCCTAAGTCTAAACTTAGGGAAATAAAATATTAATGTGTATTAATATGAATCTATGTTAGAGTGGTCCAAAAGACATGGATCAAGCTAGATCTAATCTTAACCGTTGATTAGGGACTTAATCTCACTCGTTGATACATCAACGAAAATAGTATAAGAGGAGGCTTGAGGGTCACTTGGAGAGTACACCAGATGATCAATCATTCTATTCTCTAGCACAGGGTTTGCTAAGAGAGATAAAATCAGTGATCGGGAGAGCAGTTGCGGGGAATTGAGTACAAACAAACAGAGAAGGCAGAGAGTGTGCCAAGAGAGCAGCGCAGCAGCCAAGGAGAGTGACGCAGAGCCGACAAGGGCTCACGCAGAGGCTCCCAAAGCTGACGCATGGCCTCCTGGGGCTGACGCAGGCCTAGAAAGGCTGACGCAGGGCCAACGTCAGACAAAGAGGGGCTGACGCAATCCAGATTGGGCAGACACTGAGGTTGTAGGAGCAGTTTTGTGCTGAGGAGCTGCCGGAAGGATTTTCCGAGGTTTCAGCCAGGAGATTTCTCTCAAACTGTGAGGTATAGCTGCTAAGGAAATTCTCTGTTGGGTAGGCCAGTTTCGACACCCAGATTCTACTCTAATATTGATTAATAAGAAAACCCTCAGATGGTTGCACCAGTTTTCCCACATTGGGTTTTTCCGGGGACATTAGTCCAAAAATAATGGTGTCATCTGGTGTGTTTGTTCTTGTTTCTTTTAGTTGTTGATATGTAATATGTTGAGCATGCACTAGTGTTTATTTTCAGTGTTTACATTGTAAATAACTTGTTAAGAAAGATAACAAGTAGGTAGGAATAAATCAGATAAAGTGCATGGAGGGTTTCTAAAGTAAATAAACTTAGAAACTTCAACACCACCCCAGTCTGCTCCGGATTGTAGGGAGCTTTCCACTCTCTTCTGATGCCCTCCTTAGCACAATAATTAGTGAAGTCCTTATTGACATACTCTCCACCATTATCTGAGCGCAAGACTTTTATTTTCTTACCAGTCAAATTCTCCACTAGAGCCTTGAACTCCTTGAATCGACAGAAAACCTCATCTTTGGTTTTCAGAAAATAAATCCAAGTTTTCCTCAAGCGGTCATGAATGAAGGTAAGGAAATACTCGGCACCGCTGAAAACTTTGACGGACATAGGTCCGCAGATATCTGAGTGTATCAATCCTAGTACACTCTTGGCCGTGTGTTTGCTCCTAGGAAATACTACCTTAGCATACTTTCCTATAGCGCATCCCCTGCATACATCATCTTGTTCCATACTCAGATCCGAAAATCTTGTTACAGTGCTCCTGAGAATTCTCAGAGCTCCATGGTGCAAGTGACCCATCCTTCTGTGCCATAGTTCGTTCAAGTCCTTGTCCCCATGACTGCCTATTAGTGCCATTGGAGAATCTAGTTGTAATCTATACAACCGATTACTTTTGATCCCAATCTGAACTTTCTTTTTCCAGCTCGGGTGTTTGATGTATACCTTTTCCTTGATGAAGTAGACATCATAGCCCTTGCCTTGTAGTTGTGACACAGAAAGTAAGTTCATCCCCAATCCTGGTTCATGCAGCACATTTCTGGCACGGAACCGCTCTCCCGATTCTATCTGAAAAACTATGGTACCCTTTCCTACTAGAGTACACTTTTCCTTGTTCCCCATGGTGATCTGAAAATTCATCTTCTCCTCTCGATATTCTGAGAAACAATCCTTGATTCCCGTCATAGGCCACGAGGCTCCACTATCTATATACCATACTTCTGATGATGCAGCACTAGTCATGCACGCCACTTCTTCTTCCAACCTGGAAGCCAACATAGAGAAATCGAAATCTCTCTCTCTTGTGCAATCTTTTGAAAATCTGCATGAGTCCCCTGAGGTGGATGCCTCTGCATCATGGTCTTGACCCATAACTGATTTTCCTTTTTTATCTCTGATTACTTGCTCTGATACCATGTGAAAATTATATCACTACAACATCTGATTTACTTTTCCTATTTATTTCACCATAATTTATTCATGAAATTATTTGAACAAACATTAAAATAAATACTACTGCAAATATCACACCATAATACAGAAACAAACATTGAGAGTTATTTTGGACTAATGTCCCCGAAAAAACCCAATGTGGTAAAATCGGTGCCGCAAGGGAGGATTTTATTATTCAGCTATTTTCTAGTACAACAAGATGCCAAACTGGCTTACCCAAAGATAGACAAATTTCCAACACTTCTTTTGAACCCAGCATTGGCCCTACTGACCTCTGCGTCAGCCTAAAACCCTCTACGTCAACCTACTGAGGCTCTGCGCAACCTCTCTGGCCTTCTACGTCACTCCTGCAGCCTCTACGTGGATGACACAGGCCTTGCTGGCTCTGCGCAGTCTCTGTTGCCTTCGCGTGGCTTCTTTTGGCCCTGCGTCTGCCTCTTCTGCCTCTGCGCTGATCTCCCGTCTCTTTGTTCCGTACTTGCTGCCTCCTAACTGCTCTCCAGACCACTGGTTCAATTTCTCAGCAAACCCTGCTCCAGAAATTGAACTGACTAGTCTCCCTCAATGTGTTCTCCAAGTGACCCTCAAGCCTCCTCTTATACTTTTCTTGTTGACAATTCAACAACCGAGATTAAATCCCTAATCAACGGCTAAGATTAGATCTGGCTTGATCCATGTCTTTTGGACCACTCTAACACAGTTTCATATTTATACACATTAATATATTATTTTCTCCTGAACTGTTTAGAATCTGCCCAAACCCTTTCTGGGTATTGGAGATCTTATGTGCCCCAACCTCTCCACCAATTTTCGTGGCTAGAGCACATTCGATGCTACTCCAAATCAACATGATGATGTGGAACATTCTGCTTCAAAACTCTCAGATGAAGTATGTAAGATATGCATGACATGTCTTTCTTCATTTTGCATCTGCGCTACCAAGAATGATGAATCAGTCTCACTGGTGTCATGAGTTATAACTTGATCTTTTATGACTGGTGGATCAAACATGCAAGCATCAACCCGATTCTTATTAATTTCCATTTTGTCCGAGTCACTTTCAATTAGCCACTTTTCAATGGAACAAATGACCTCATAATAAGATGGAGCTTGCTCCAACAGATAGGGAGGCTTATGATCTGTTGACGTTTCCTTTTTCTTTCATCCTCTAACTGATGTTGAAGTTTCTATACCTGTATTGTCATGGCACCCATCTAGTTAGAGTGTTCAACCTTCATAGCACTGACTTCTTTGGCATGGTTTTCTTCCATGGTCAATAACTTATTCTGAAGACATATCTGACCAACTTCTTTATCTTTTATTATGTTGTCATTATCTGCTTTTATGGTCATCAAGCAATGTTGTATAGAGTTTATCTCTTTCTCATGATTTGCTTGTATGATAGCTAGCTGATTATTATAATCGAATCTCATGATGGTCATTTCTTCATCCATAGTTAACAATCTATTCTGAATCAAACTTATTTCTTCTTGATAACTTGTTTCCATGGCAGTCACACGATTTGAATGATTAAATTCCATGATCGTCATATTTTCCTCTAAGGCTAATAACTTGCTTTGCATAGAATTAATTTCCCTGTCATGATTAGCTTTCATGGTTTCCATTTCCTTGGCATGCTGACTCTACATGTCGGTCCTCATATCCTCCATATGCTGAGCACACTTTTCTACTACGGTGGCTACGTGATCAGAGAGTTTAATTTTCATGCTTTCCATCTCCTCATCACGTTTTTCCAGTTGAGTGCACAAAGTTCTCATATCCTTGACGTAATCAATTATAATTTTTTCTTGATTAAGCTCCATATTTTTTACCAGTTGTTTTTCACTGAACTGCATGTCTTTAACCAACTGCTTTAGTTCTTCTATAAGATGCTTATCATTCTCCCTTTCACTGTCGACACTGATTTGATAACTTGTTCCTGCTTTTCCACTTTCATGGATTTGTCCTGCAACAGTACAAGTGGATGGCACATTCTGATATGGAGAATTGTCTTGAAATCTTTCATTGACATCTAGATCCTTTACAAGATCACTCTCATTTTGTTTCATAATGTTAGGGGCACAAGGCGAGCTACCTTGATCACCATATCTATTTGTAAAAGCATTGACGATGTCTTGTAAAGAAGCAAAAGAATCTTCAGGACAATTATGAAACCAATTCAAAGCATCACCCTCTAAAGAAAAGGCAAATAGACGCATTTTGACATCTTCATGTTTATATTGGGGAGAACTACAATATTTGATTATTGTATCAGTAAACCTGGATAGATGCTTTCTAACAACAACTGAATCACCACCAGAGAACAAAGACAATTTATGAATGGCGTCTTCTAACATATCATGGAGAAAATCAATAAAATGACACAGGATAAACAAATCATCCATGATGACTTTCTTGAAGGAATAAGGAGGGACCAAATGGATGCTAGAGAGAGACCCCTGCTCAAGAAAATCAAGAGATCTAGAAGAAGAGAGCTTCTAGTAGAAATTCTCGTAAGAAATGAAAGAAGTGGAGTTGCCACTTGAACATGAATCTAGCTCTAAGATCCAAAAGGAAAACAACTGGATATAAGGGAGGGTTTATTGTCTGAGAAATAATGGATGAATAAGTGGAGTCGCCACCCAAACAAGAAACGAACCGATGTGTCCAGGTGTTAAAAGTGTAGATGAAACAATTAATGAGATGACGAAAGATGAAGCGATGAAAAAGATCAAATGACACCAAAAAATGTTGTCGTTGCCGGCTCAAATGAAAAGATGAAAAATGAGCAGAATAATGAGGAAATGTCATTGAAACGCCGAGAATAAAATGTCCCCAGCAACGGCGCCAAAAAATGTGGTGCCAGATGACAGGAAGAATAAAGATGAGATAACTAATGAGAAGAATGATGAGGATATGTTGATGAAACGTCGAGGATAAAATATCCTCGGTAACGGCGCCAAAAAATGTTGGTGCTACCGGCTAAAATGAATGATAGAAAGATGAAAAATGAATGTCGTAAAACCAAGGCCCAATAAATCGGTCCCCAGCAACAGTGCCAAAAAATGTTGGTGTTGCCAGTAAATATGATAAAGATGATATGAGGAGAATGAAGATAAAATGTCGTTGAAGTGCCGAGAATAAAATATCTCCGACAACGGCGCCAAAAAATGTTGTCGCATAGAATGTCTAGGCATCGCGATAATGGCTCAGATCGGGGGTTGTCACCCTGATCCCCAATCTCTCTGTTTAAGTTGTCTCACTACAGCAGGCTAAGGGGGGTAGACCCTACGAAAATAGAATGAAAGATACCTAGTTGAAAACCAACCAGTTCAGGAAACAGAGTGAAGCAACCAACTACTTGAGTTAGATTTAGCAAGATTTATTAGATTTGATTAGATTTTAAGCAATTGATGCCAGTGCCATATGGAGTCAACTATCTTCCTAGGAAATTTGGAACCAAGTAATTGATTTGCAACTGTTGCTTGAATGAATGACTATCTTATATGAAGTGCAGCTCCTAAAGCTAATATGAGATGCAAGAATCTTGGTTAATTTTAGTTAAATGTCTATCTAAGTTCTAACCCTTCGATCCTTTCTATATTGAGCCTAATTTCGTAGTAATTGGCAGAAAGAAGATAAGGTGAAGCACACTAGGATGTGATTAACGATACTTCTCCTGAAAATCTAACATACCCGTTGCCTCCAGCGCTGCAGAGAATTGTGGCTCTGATGATTGCAAGGTCGCCATTTTAAGTACTATTAAAAGCAAGCTTCTCAAGCAAAGATAGATGGATACCAATCTCTCTATCGACCAAGCTTATGTTTGAAAGTAAATTTTATTTATGCAAAACTAACATATATGCAAATGCACTAGATGATGAGAAGAAGTTAGACCCGAGGATTAGAAACACTTGTGTTGCGAAAGCCCTTAATCACCAAAATAAAATGCTCGCTTTACTGGATGAAGACTTAAAAATAAACCCCTGAAAATATTACAATTAAACCACAAGTTCATTTCAATTTTTTTTGATACAATTATAGCTCAAAGAGAACAAAAACTTCTTTGCAATCAATGTCAACAGATGCTCAAAAAATACTCAATTTATGAAACAAAAGATATGCATTTTATCACAATTCCATGACAGAGTATTTGATTTTCAGAAATTAGTTTTTAGGACAGCAATAAGAAAAAATTTATGACAGCAACAATATGACAATGAAAACAGTAAGCTATCAATGATATCTTTATGCCAAATTACCGAAAAGTTTCTAAACTTGCCCACATGAATTATCAAAAAATTTCAGCTTGTTATGATGTGATTTCCATAATTATATCAGATCTGATATACTTATTACAGCCAACAATTAAAACATGAAATAAGTCTAATGATGAATGCTAAACTCAAGAAATTAATTCCTTAATGTATAGACAGCGTAGGAACTGATTTTAGACTAACCCACATGAAATTTTGTTACTGTTATATTTCAGACTTTAGAAACAGAATTATTCAGAGATAACAGTCACCCAAAATGTAGATCTAGGGCAAATTTTTGATACACATCAAACATAAATGACTTATTAATGTATTTAACAATTTTTTTTAGTTAATTTCAAACCACTTAGATGTGTTTTTCACCACTATTAGAAAAGTATATGACTATTGTAGCAAACAGTGAAGAAAAAGATGGTTTGGAGATCAAACCCTTAAGCCCTGGGCCTTGAAGATCACTTGCCCAAGTTGCCAAAAAAATTTCAATACCTGAAACACAAATTTTTACTAAATTTTCTGCAAAAACCCACCAATGATTAGCTTCAGAAAATCAAATATTCAAATCAGAAATGGATCAAGGGGAATCTAGGGCCAATGAGATCTAGTACTAGGCCCAATAGAACTAGTGTTGGGCTAGGAGAAGGCAGATCTGGGCTTAGGAGCCCCAAAACTTGAAACCCTTGTTCTCAAAAAAAAATTATTTTGCTTCAGATCTTCAGATTTATTGCAAAATCTTTAATGGTTGGCCTTCCAAAAATATTTGGGACAAGATATTGCCCTCCAGGGCCTAGATCTGTCTCAAAACCCCCAGATCTGCTTGAAAATATCTCAGCTCTAAAGATTTACTTGGTTGATTTCCTAGATCTATTCCTGCAAACAATCTTTGAGCCCAAATCTTGCCCTCCAGGGTCTAGATCTAGCTCAGATCTGAAGATTTTCTTGGCTGATTTCTCAAATCTATTCGTGCACAAATAAAAAGAGAAAAACCCAACACCCAATATGTACAAAAATAGAGAAAATCCCAAAACCCAATTGCTAAAATTCAAAATTATGTTACAAAATTTCATATCTACACAAGTAAATAGCAAATCTATACGAATAATTTACAAATCTATACAAATAATTTATAGATCTATCAGATCTAAGGAGTATGAGTCCAACTTCGCTCCTAGATCTGATAGTCTAAGGCTCTTAATAGCCAAATCTATCAAAATTTCCATAAAATATTTAAAAGATTTTGAAATTTTAGAGAGGTACTATCCCAAAAACACCCTACAAAAGAAGAATACAAAAAAAAAATAATAATAATCGTTAGATAAATCTTGGGGCTTATATGAAGTAGGCTCTTCAGAAAATGTGTTAAGAGTTGACTGGTCCAACTGAAGACTATCCCCAAATGCTCAATGAGAACCTGAGAGATCTTCTGCAAACACTAGATCAACTATCAAATCAAGTAGAGAAATAAAACAACAATAAAATTCTGAAGAAATAGAGATACCTACTACTTCAATCAAAATAAAAAATGTTACCCTAGATCCAACAAACCGAATAAGATACATGTATTCAAATTATTCTAAGAGAGCTATTGATTGATAGTTTTCACATAATATTAAGCAGAAATTAAAACAATGTTACCATAAATTCATGAAGAGGAACACTACAGCACATCGAACCCCAAAGACTTATGCATTAATTCAAAAAAGTATACAAGAGAGCTTGAGAGCTTAGTACACTATCCAGAGATTAGATCAATTCACTGACAAATGACTTCCTATTTAAAGATTAATCCCCCAATGGCTAATTCGAGTGATCCTTGTCAAAGCAATCTCGACTGTTGATGAGGATCAAAATTTCTTTTAATCTCATCTGTTGAAATTATAAATTCTTGAGGAAATTCGAATTTTTCAATTAAATGCATTTTAATTAATTCAAAAATTAAATTTTTGAATTAATTTCCTCAAAATTTTGACTTTGACTTAACCTCAAGGACCAAAGACTTAAAATTTAACAAAATAATTAATTTACCATAGTCCCGGATCTTTTAAAATTTGAATTTTAAGGACCGACGAATTTTTTTTCAAAAAATTTAAATTTACCTAAGACCTAGAATTAATTAAATTTTTGGCTTAGGATTTTAATTAGTTTTTTGGTCAGAAAATTTGATTAATTAATGTATGAGGGGATAAATTATTTTTTCCAACCCTCAAGGCACTTTACATCATAATTTTCATATTTTTACATCATAAGGGGGAAAACCCATCTGTAATAAACCCTCACAGACTACCCATTTCTGCGACACAAATATAATCCAGCAGACCAAGTAATTTGTAATAAAATAACCTAATCAAATAGTTACGATTATTCCCAAATCACTTTTACATAGACTCGATCTATAACGCTAGGACTCGCCTAAGGTCCCAGTGACAAAATACATTCTGACTTTGGGGTAAGACTGAAGGAAAACTCTGCCAACCATCCGACAATGGATCGGTGAGACAAAAACCTCCCAAAATATAGATCGTTACCAGAAAAGTAGGTTTACCTAGGTAATTACATACATGACACAGATCTATTGAGATTATTTACATCATATACATGCAGAATGGATTTACATTGTAACATGATAATCAGGCTGATGATGATAGTTGAACGGCACGAACACATCGATCAGGCGCTATCCCTTTTGCGAAAAAAGGGGATGTACTACTATTGGTCATTGACACGTAGTGGTCAATAGTAGGTATACATATGTAGATTGGGCAAGCAGTTCAGTGGAACGGAAAAGTACCTTCGGGTACTGTTTCAGTGTTGGATCAGGGATGGTTTCTTGGTGTAACAGGAAGCAGAAGTCAGTAGCACTGAGCTCTGCAAAAGCAGAGTATATGGCAGTCAGCAAAACTATGTGTGAAGCTATATGGCTTCGAAAGCTGCTAATAAGCTTGTTTAGACAGAGGATGGAGACAACCAGTGTCTATTGTGATAATCAAAGTTGCATAAAGCTCTCTGAAAATCCTGTGTTTCATGACAACTCGAAGCACATCGATATTCTGTGTCACTTCATCAGAGATTGTGTGCAACGTGGAGCAATCCAGCTACGGTATGTTCTCACAGAAGAGCAGGTTGTAAATATACTCACAAAAGCTCTAGGGAGAGCTAAGTTCATCTATTTTAGAGAATAGATGGGTATGGTGGAGAACCCGTTTTAGTAGCAGGGATAGCTTATTTTGATGCTTTTCAGTTGCAGATGTTGCAATTGCAGCAACAACAGATGAGAGGGAGTTGCAGTGCAAATGCAGTGTTCGCAATAGTATCACAGTGTCAGCAGCATCACAGATGCAACATATATCAGAGTTGCGCATTGGTTGGTGGGCAATATGGCCAGACATCAGCAGCGTGACAAGAGATGATGCAGAGACAAGGTGTGAAGTAGAACTAGAACATATTCCTCGCTAAGAGGGAGTGTTAGTTGTTTGTAGCAATGGATGTGTTCGAGCCATGAAATTTGGTCGAGAGGCTAGAATAGATGAAATCTCCAAAACCCAAAAATCGTTTCTGGAAATTCCGCCTAGAAGTGCCTCAATTAGATTATTAACCGATTTTTAAATATTTCCCAAGTCAAAATTTAGGTAATATGGTTAATTAATCCGTATTAATTTAGATAAGGTGAGAATCATCTAGAAACTCACTCGGATCGATCCGGAGATGATTCTAACCACTGATTAAGTTTTAATCTTGGTCATTGGTGCTCCAACAGTGGATTATAAGAGCAAGTCGATGTGGTGATGGAGATTACACCAATGCAAATACTCAGTTTCCCAGGCAGTTCGATTTTCTCAGTAGCAGCAACTCAACAAAAAAGATAGAGCCAAAGGGTGAGTAGCAGGTGGAAGAGGAGGGCGGCAACATTCCGAGAGGAAGAGTTCCAGTCCCCGGAAGAGGCAAAGGAAAGAAGGTTGAAATTTGCAGAGTGCCAGCATAAGCTCTGCGCAGAAGGTGACGCAGGGAGCTCAACACAAAAGCTAGGGAGGCAATTTCGGAGGCAGAAAATAGTTGTGGGGTGAGAGAAAATTTTCACGATATTTTTGCCAGTATTTTCCTCAAATTAGATTGCTCGTAGGGCATCTAAATTATTGTACTCATAATTGTTGTTGAAGATTAATAATAAAACCCTCATCTGCTGCACCGGTTTTCTCAAGTCGGGTTTTTTTAGGGACAATTGTCCAAAAATAACTGTGTCAAAATTCTTATGTGTATGCTACAATTTCTCAGTTTCCAGTATTTTTTTTCCGCAGTATTTTTATGGTGAAAATTGCAGTTGTGATTTTATGTGTTGTTTGCCGTAGCAAATAAACTACATAATTAAATTTTCAATTAGAAAAATAATTTCCTGTAGCTGCAATAGATAAAATTTCACAATAAACGTGCATCTTTAATATGCACAGATGCATCAACAGATTTCATAAACATTGTCCCCTTGGGACAATTAACCAAGAAGTTAATAAGGCTTCTACCATTTTGCTCGGTCCAACTATCTGACATCACAATGCATCCTGTGTGTTCCCATGATCCCCTAAACGCCTCCAATCTCTTAATGCAATCAACCTTTTCATTTTGAAGAATGCACCCTCTAAAGTCATCATATGAAGGGACTTTGTACCTTGGGCCAACAATAGCAATAGCATCAACTGCGAGCTGGAAAAAGAGATTATTCCTGGCAACGCTAAAAGGAATATCACTCCAAAGAATAAACTTTCCCAACAAATCGTCAGCTTCTTCCTTCTCCCTTTTTTAATAAAGGACGAGATAGATGGTTATGCACCAAGTGTGGTTCTAGGAACAAAAAATGATGAGGCAACTATGGGGTTGGGTGTAGATGTTGATGGTGAAGAAGAACCAATACCACTCGCACAGTCACCTCCCAATCCTAACACTCCACCCCCTGCTATTTGACTCTTCAGAGCTGCCTTGGTAAGTTTGGTTGTCTCTATTCCTTCCAATGATTTGAGGGCTCTTCGGATGATTTCTGGATTTGTATTTAAAAAAGGCCCTACCTCATGTCCAAGAATTTGTGCAAGGTGGAACTTCAATCTGTATACTCCCTATCATATGTTTCCCACATAACTTGCAACTCAAATTTGATCTATCAAACCCCCCATCAGGTTCACCAAATTGCCACAGAAGAGTCCAATTTCCTTATCGTGTTTGTAACTTTGTTGAACTTTTGAGTTTTAATGTAACTTAAAGTTTGAGGTTTGAACCCATGGAACAAGAAGAATTGCAAGTTAAAGAAATGAAATTAAAATTTACATACAACATTTTGAATTTTTTACCAAGAAAAAAACCCTCAACTCAATGCAACAATAATGACAAAAAATACACCTTCAAACCCAAGCAAAAATGATGGAAAAAACTAGGGCACAAAAAATTAAACAAATAAAACTAACAATCAAGTTTTTGCATTTTTGACCAAAAAAAACCCTCTCCACTAAATGCAACAAAAATAACAAAAAAAAACACACTCAAATTCAAATAAAAATCACGAAAAATAAATGGGTGATAGAAACCCAAGGAAAAACAAAAAAAAAGGGCCAAATTTGATGCCCATACCTGAAAACCACTCTCTGCTGAAGAAACTTATGCCAAATTTGATGCCCATACCTGAAAACCACTCTCTGCTGAAGAAACTTAGTCCAAACTTGAATTTTTTTTGCTTGGGACGTTAAATTCCTTCACTTTTCTCATTTCTTGCCCTTGCAGATGAGTTCTCCTCCTCCTTAGCTCTCACTCTTACCCTCCGTTTGCAACATGAGCCAAAAAAAACCGAATTCAGCCTTTAAAACTGCGTCGTTTTCTGCCCCCACGATTTTTATGGATCAACTCGTGATTTTTTCACAATTTTTTGAAGTATAAAAAATCGCCGATAAAATCACAGGTATGAAAAAATCACAATGTTCACAACACAGTTTTTTATAGCTTGGGAGGTACTCCAAACCCTAGGCTTGAGGGTTGTGGAGGAGTTGGGACACAAGTGTGGCTTGTGCACTTGAAACCCAAGCTTGGGGTTTTGTACCCATCAATGTTGGGGCCAAAACCATGGAAATAATTTGACATGTGATGGATGGAGATGATACAGGATGTCGAGATGAACCAAACGCATCAAAATCATCGAAATCTAAGTTGTCTATGAGGAGAAATTATTGTTTGAAGTTAGAATGTGGGCCTGGTTAAGGTCGGCCTAGTGGTTGGAGGCCTTATGACAACTAGACAAGCCTCTTGGACAATATGTCAAAGCCCTCATGTTAGGATATAAATACGAGGTGAAAGAGGTCACTTTAGGACATCCAAGTGAGCAACACAAAGGCAACAAGCACAAGAAGATAATCATGTTTGCGTAGACCCTTTGACGCCTAGCCCAGAACTGCCTCTGATCAAGTCATTCTTCTTATCTTTATTGCTGGAAACGATTCTCCGATCTTCTAGAAGACTTTCCCAGCCTCTGGAGGCTGAATCAAATTTTCCCACAGCTAAATTGAATTGCCCTCTGAAGTTGCCTACGCAGTCCTCTGCGCTACCTCACTGATAACTCAACCTCTTGTTGTTGTCTCTCCGGAACTGGAAATCTTCCTCTGGATCACTGTCCCTTTCCCTATGTCTCTGCTTCCCTTCTGAAGCTCGAACTGTTCCAGCTATTGCCTCTAGAAAATTGAACTCTCCAAGGAAATCGATCTCTAGTGTGTGTGTTCTCCATCTACCCATCAACTTCTTCTTATAATCTTTTGTTGGAGCTCCAACGACCAATATTAAAACTTAATCAAGGGTTACGATTATATCAATGTCAATCCGTGTGAGTTTCTAGATGATTCGCACCTTATCTCAATTAATTCTAATTAATTAACCCCTTTTCCTAAGTTCAGACTTAGGAAATATTTAAAAATAAGGTAATAATTTAATTGATTTCATGTATCTGTTTCTTTGTCCTTCCTTGGAATAGAAAGGTTCCTAATCTTCCCCAAGGGCAGCATCTTCATCGAAGGTGATATCATAACTTATCTCCACTTCTCTTTAACCAGGCACATATATTCTATATGCCTTTGAAGTTTCATTGTAGCGCACAAATGTTCCTTTCTTCCCAAATGCATCCAATTTGCTTCTCTTTTCTTTCAGCGCATGAAAATACACGGCGCTACCAAAAATTCTAAAGTGAGAAACATCAGGTTTCTTACCAGTGAAAACTTCTTCGAGGGTTTTGGACTCCAATGATTGATGAGGGCATCTATTTTGAATATATACGACAGTGTTGGCAGCTTCTCCCCATAGAAATTTCAGAAGGCCTTGATCATGAAGCATGGCACGAGTGGATTCTATAAAGAACGATTCTTCCTTTCAGCAATTCCATTTTGCTCAGGGGTAAATGCGGTAGTAGTCTCCCTCTTAATGCCAGTTTCTCTACAATAGTCATTGAACTCATTTGATTCATATGTGGTTCCATTATCAGTCCTCAATATTTTGATCTTCTTCCCTGTTTAATTTTCAACAAGGCTTTGAAAGAGCGAAACCATGTGAACACTTCGTCCTTCTTCTTCAAGAAATAAATCCAAATTTTGCGAGAGAAGTCATCCACAAAGATAGCATAATATAAATATCCTCCCAAAGATGTCACGAGCAACATACCAAATAAATCAAAATGAACCAGTTGCAAAATGTCGACAGTCTTGCTATCACTTGAGGGGAATGGTCCCCTTGTATGTTTTCCTTCGACGCATCCCTGACAAACACCTTCATGTTCTACTTTAAATTCGAGCATACCTGTCACCATCTTTCTTGCATCGGGTAGAGCCTTATAATGTATATGAGCAAACCTTCGGTGCCATAATTCGGATTGAAGACATGTGTCGCAAGACATAGCTCCCAATGGATTTCCTCCAACTTGATATAAGTTGTCAACCCTGGATCCAAGAGTAAATGCTTCTTTGAAATTTCTTTTCCAAACACGTACCTTTCCATCAATGAATGCCACCTTGAATCCTTTGTCCTCTATCGCCGAAATAGATACCAGGTTTTTCTTTAGATCGGGTACATATAGTACTTCTTGTAGATGAATGGTGTTACCTTGATTCAATTGAAGAGTAACATTCCCAACTCCTTTCACGGAATAGGTGGCATTGTCTCCAAGAATGATTTCCAAATTTGTATCCTTTTCTATCAGATGTGAAAGAGCTTCCTTATACCCAATGAAGTGCCTTGAGGCACCACTATCAATCAACCAATTTCCCAAGGTATTCGGAGGAGAGGCAATAGAGAGGGCAGATATAAGATAAAATTATTTTTGCTTGTTATCTACAACATTAGATTCATCATACCTGGAGTTTCTTGATCTTTTGGGAGGTCGACCATTTCCATGTTGAGTAGCGGGAGCATTCCTTTTTCCTTTGTTGTTGAACTTGCCATTTCTTTGATTGTTGTTGCCCCTGAAATTGTTGTGGTTGTTGTTGTCATCATCTCGAGGTGTATCCCTTCTAATAGGACATTCCCTAGCATAGTGGCCAAACCTGTTACAAATGAAGCATTTACCCTTTTTTCCATCTTTGAATCCCGATCTTCCTTGACATTGCTTCTTTGAACCTGCATTGTTCTTCTTATTAGCATGAACGGAGAATGTAGTAGGATCATTCATAATTGAAGGCATGTCTCTCTCTATCATCCCTGTTTCTTCTTGAGTACAGCTAGTCAACAATTCATCAAAACATGGAATCCGGTCATTGTTGAGGATGGTAGTGTTGAACACATCCCATTCACGAGGGAGACCTCCAGGGGAAATGAGAGTGAACTCCCTGTCAGCAATAACTTCTCCAATTGAAAGAAGATCATTTTTTATTTCAGTAGTCCTCATGAAGTAGGATTGGATATCTTCTCCTCGTCCCTTCTTTATGTCCTTCAGCTTGTTCTTAAGAAAGAGGACTTGGTTTGCATTGCTAGCTTTAAACATGCTAACCAACTTGTCATACATCTCCTTAGATGTGCCCAAATTAGAAATGTAAGCAACTAAATGCTTATGAATAGAATCCCTGATGATCTTCTTAGCTTTGACTTCACCTTTCTTGTACTTTGACTTAGTGGCAATCGGTGCATTAGAAGGAGGTTCAGTAATATTTCCCTGCACATAGTCCATAGCATCATGTTCTTCCAAAGTCAAGTCAAGAGACATATTCCATGAATGATAATTAGACTTATCATTGAGCTTGTCATCAAATTTGAAGTAAGATGAGGAGGCCATCGAATCTTGTCCTTGTCAACAGATCTCAATGATTGCTCTTCTCACTCTTGCTTGGGCTTTGTCTTCACCTCAGCTCTGATACCATGTTAATTTTAGATAACAATGGTATGTTCTATGCTTAAGAGCAATTTACTTCAATTTTTCTTATTAGCCCAATATCAATTTCCAGATTAGCAATCACATTAACATTGATAGTAAATGCAGATAGAACATAAACAATAAGCAGAAGACAAGCCAAGACAAAAGGGCACAGTATTTGGCGGATGCAAGGGAAAAAACCCCAATGTGGGGAAAACCCTTTGATCAAATCTTCTTATTATTCTTCAAAAGTTCAACAGAGACAGAGTACAATATACAAAATTTACTTGCCCAAACACTGTCAAAACTATCTAGTCAAACTACAGTGAACAGGATGCCCTAACTAAAAAGTCAACGTCGGTCAAACCAGCAGAAATTCTCCTCCTAAGTTGCACGAAACGGGGAAACGCGGAAGCGAAACGAAATGGGGAAGCGAAACGAAACGCGACCTCCCCAAATTTTGGAAACGGGGAAACGCGAATATAT